>JALMGF010000577.1:0-68276 GCA_023333645.1 Sceloporus occidentalis
CCACAAATCGAGACAAAAGAGCCGTTTGGAAGATGGAGCTTTTTGGGTTTTAATGAATTTTTTCCTCCCCATTAACAGCAGAAAGCGAGAGGACACATCTGAAAATCTATTCTCAGGTCTCTGCGTCTCCTTGCTGACATCACTCGCTGGCATGGGGGGGGGGGGCATTGGTTGACAAACACAGCGTCCAGGGCCCCGGAACGGGCAGAACAATCATGTAACCAGGCCGGATCGCTTAATCGGCCAGCACAGCCTCGTCTGCCCAGACGGCACCCACGCTATCACTTCCCCCCGTACCGGATCCATTGCCGGTGTACTCCCCGGCCGATGGGATTTGGGTTCTGTGGACGTTGAGAATTCCGGCTCTTTCTATAACTTCTGTGTTTGTAATAAAAGTAGAGCGGCAACAACGAATCGATAAAATCCACAATAATCCAGAAAGATCATACCCCACCCCGCACGCTGATCCCCCACTCTCATACCCCCCCGCACGCTGATCCCCCACTCTCATACCCCCCCGCACGCTGATCCCCCACTCTCATACCCCCCGCACGCTGATCCCCCACTCTCATACCCCCCCGCACGCTGATCCCCCACTCTCATACCCCCCCGCACGCTGATCCCCCACTCTCATACCCCCCCGCACGCTGATCCCCCACTCTCATACCCCCCCGCACGCTGATCCCCCACTCTCATACCCCCCCGCACGCTGATCCCCCACTCTCATACCCCCCCGCACGCTGATCCCCCACTCTCATACCCCCCCGCACGCTGATCCCCCACTCTCATACCCCCCCGCACGCTGATCCCCCACTCTCATACCCCCCCATCCCCGCACGCTGATCCCCCACTCTCATACCCCACCGCACGCTGATCCCCCACTCTCATACCCCCCGCACGCTGATCCCCCACTCTCATACCCCCCGCACGCTGATCCCCCACTCTCATACCCCCCCGCACGCTGATCCCCCACTCTCATACCCCCCCGCACGCTGATCCACCACTCTCATACCCCCCCGCACGCTGATCCCCCACTCTCATACCCCCCGGCACGCTGATCCCCCACTCTCACACCCCCCGGCACGCTGATCCCCCACTCTCATTCCCCCCCCGCACGCTGATCCCCCACTCTCATTCCCCCCCCGCACGCTGATCCCCCACTCTCATACCCCCCGCACGCTGATCCCCCACTCTCATACCCCCGCACACTGATCCCCCACTCTCATACCCCCCCGCACGCTGATCCCCCACTCTCATACCCCCCCGCACGCTGATCCACCACTCTCATACCCCCCCGCACGCTGATCCACCACTCTCATACCCCCCCGCACGCTGATCCCCCACTCTCATACCCCCCGGCACGCTGATCCCCCACTCTCACACCCCCGCAAGCTGATCCCCCACTCTCACACCCCCCGCAAGCTGATCCCCCACTCTCATTCCCCCCGCACGCTGATCCCCCACTCTCATACCCCCGCACGCTGATCCCCCACTCTCATACCCCCCGCACGCTGATCCCCCACTCTCATACCCCCCGCACGCTGATCCCCCACTCTCATACCCCCCGCACGCTGATCCCCCACTCTCATACCCCCCTGCACGCTGATCCCCCACTCTCATACCCCCCTGCACGCTGATCCCCCACTCTCATACCCCCCCTGCACGCTGATCCCCCACTCTCATACCCTCCACACGCTGATCCCCCACTCTCATACCCCCCGCACGCTGATCCCCCACTCTCATACCCCTCCGTACGCTGATCCCCCACTCTCATACCCTCCACACGCTGATCCCCCACTCTCATACCCCCCGCACGCTGATCCCCCACTCTCATACCCCCCGCACGCTGATCCCCCACTCTCATACCCCCCGCACGCTGATCCCCCACTCTCATACCCCTCCGTACGCTGATCCCCCACTCTCATACCCCTCCGCATGCTGACCCTCACTCTCATACCCCCCCGCACGCTGATCCCCCACTCTCATACCCCCGCACGCTGATCCCCCACTCTCATACCCCCCCCCCCGCACTGATCACCTGACCCAGAGCAGGTGTGCTGCTGTAACATGTTTATAATTAAAGGCCTCAGCGGATGCCCCAGATGCCCCGCAGAGGGTAATTAGCCACAAACTCCCTGTAATCAGGAAGCAGCACAGAGACAGAACCTGAATACTGACCGCTAACCACACGGAACATCCACAGCACACAGTTTACACGCGCTGTACACACGGTATATAATGTATGGACAGTATACACGCGCTGTACACATGGTATATAATGTATGGACAGTATACATGCGCTGTACACACGGTATATAATGTATGGACAGTATACACATGCTGTACACACGGTATATAATGTACGGAAAGTATACGCCACTGTACACACGGTATATAATGTACAGACAGTATACACGCTCTGTACACGGTGTATAATGTATGGACCGTATACACACGGTATATAATGTACGGACAGTATACGCGCTCTGTACACACGGTATATAATGTACGGACAGTATACGCGCGCTGTACACACGGTATATAATGTACGGACAGTATACACGCTCTGTACACACGGTATATAATGTACAGACAGTATACACGCTCTGTACACACGGTATATAATGTACAGACAGTATACACGCTCTGTACACGGTGTATAATGTATGGACCGTATACACACGCTGTACACACGGTATATAATGTACGGGCAGTATACACGCTCTGTACACACGGTATATAATGTACGGACAGTATACGCGCGCTGTACACACGGTATATAATGTACGGACAGTATACGCGCGCTGTACACACGGTATATAATGTACGGACAGTATACGCGCTCTGTACACGGTATATAATGTACGGACAGTATACGCGCTCTGTACACGGTATATAATGTACGGACAGTATACGCGCGCTGTACACACGGTATATAACATACGGACAGTATACACGCTCTGTACACACGGTATATAATGTACGGGCAGTATACACGCTCTGTACACACGGTATATAATGTACAGACAGTATACACGCTCTGTACACACAGTATATAATGTACAGACAGTATACACGCTCTGTACACACGGTATATAATGTACGGACAGTATACACGCTCTGTACACACGGTATATAATGTACGGGCAGTATACACGCTCTGTACACACGGTATATAATGTACGGACAGCATGCGCGCTCTGTACACACGGTATATAACATACGGACAGTATACACGCTCTGTACACACGGTATATAATGTACAGACAGTATACACGCTAATATATATTAGTATATATCTCATACTCACGGTCACCGACTCTCTGCTCCCTCTCCTCCTGCCTTTCCTGCCATGCTGTGTAAAGCCCGGTCCCTCCCGCCGCTCGGGCCCGCCAACGCCGGGCTGTTGCTATGGACGCGACCCGGAAAGTGACAGCGCGAGTCCGCGGCCCAAAGCGGGAACTGCGGGAGCGCGCATACAGCGACACCTTCCGGCCACTGCGGGAAATGGGGAGCGCGCACACAGCGACACCTGCCAGACACAGCGGGAACTGGGTGAGCGCGCACACAGCGACCCCTGCCGGACACTGCGGGGAACTGGGGGGAGCGCGCACACAGCGACACCTGCCGGACACTGCGGGAACAGGTGGAGCGCGCACACAGCGACACCTGCCGGACACTGCGGGAACTGGGGGAGCGCGCACACAGCGACACCTGCCGGACACTGCGGGAACAGGGGGAGCGCGCACACAGCGACACCTGCCGGACACTGCGGGAACTGGGGGAGCGCGCACACAGCGACACCTGCCGGCCGAGTATATTACTGTATATTACGGCTCTGAATCATCAATGGATCCGAAATGTAGAAATAAATGGTAAGAAATCTCCGCCGCCGTCACCGACCTCATAGCTCCCAACTGTCCCCGGGAGGCCACGTCTGCTGCTGTTTCATAAACCTTCCCTTGCCTATCTCGGTCTTGTGTTTAGAGGCTACATATATTTTTTTTTTATGTAATTCCACTTATGGCCACAGGGGGGAACTTATCCAACAAGTCAGCTGCTGTCATCACTACTACTATAACTGGATCCTTTCTGTGATCCGGTGTGAGTTTTCTGCAGTTTTTTTGGGTTATCTCCATTGTATGACGCGCAGCGCTTCTTACCCCGGACACCAAATGTGTTTTTTGGAATCTATATTGAATGGGTCTCTTACCTCCATCTTCACCCCAGGATACGAGCTGCCAGTCTAGCCCTGTTTAGTAGCCGGTAGCAGGGGGATGAGCGCTGTTACCCCTGCCCCGTAATATAATGTTTTCAGGAAGCTGCACATGAGTAGCACATCAGGACAGAACGAACTTCATTAGCATCGCCATAAAGCGTCAGCTTGGAGCGGTGATTCAGCAGGAAAGTCACCCAAAATATCACACGACTGACAGCAACGGCGGCTCCAGGTCTGCTGATAAAGGAGTTTATTGGAACAAAATGAGATAAAACCAGACATTACTGTATACAGCGCTGGGGGTTATTACTGTATACAGCGCTGGGGGTTATATTACTGTATACAGCGCTGGGGGTTATATTACTGTATACAGCGCTGGGGGTTATATTACTGTATACAGCGCTGGGGGTTATATTACTGTATACAGCGCTGGGGGTTATATTACTGTATACAGCGCTGGGGGGTTATATTACTGTATACAGCGGTGGGGGTTATATTACTGTATACAGCGCTGGGGGTTATATTACTGTATACAGCGCTGGGGGTTATATTACTGTATACAGCGCTGGGGGGTTATATTACTGTATACAGCGCTGGGGGTTATATTACTGTATACAGTGCTGGGGGTTATATTACTGTATACAGCGCTGGGGGGTTATATTACTGTATACAGCGCTGGGGGTTATATTACTGTATACAGCGCTGGGGGTTATATTACTGTATACAGCGCTGGGGGTTATATTACTGTATACAGCGCTGGGGGGTTATATTACTGTATACAGCGGTGGGGGTTATATTACTGTATACAGCGCTGGGGGTTATATTACTGTATACAGCGCTGGGGGTTATATTACTGTATACAGCGCTGGGGGGTTATATTACTGTATACAGCGCTGGGGGTTATATTACTGTATACAGTGCTGGGGGTTATATTACTGTATACAGCGCTGGGGGGTTATATTACTGTATACAGCGCTGGGGGTTATATTACTGTATACAGCGCTGGGGGTTATATTACTGTATATAGCGCTGGGGGGGTTATATTACTGTATACAGCGCTGGGGGGTTATATTACTGTATACAACGCTGGGGGTTATATTACTGTATACAGCGCTGGGGGGGTTATATTACTGTATACAGCGCTGGGGGTTATATTACTGTATACAGCGCTGGGGGTTATATTACTGTATACAGCGCTGGGGGTTATATTACTGTATACAGAGCTGGGGGGTTATATTACTGTATACAGTGCTGGGGGTTGATGGGGATCTGGGGGTAGGGATCTGGTGATGGGGATCTGGGGTAGGGATCTGGTGATGGGGATCTGGGGTAGGGATCTGGTGATGGGGATCTGGGGGTAGGGATCTGGTGATGGGGATCTGGGGTAGGGATCTGGTGATGGGGATCTGGGGGTAGAGATCTGGTGATGGGGATCTGGGGTAGGGATCTGGTGATGGGGATCTGGGGGTAGGGATCTGGTGATGGGGATCTGGGGGTAGGGATCTGGTGATGGGGATCTGGGGTAGGGATCTGGTGATGGGGATCTGGGGTAGGGATCTGGTGATGGGGATCTGGGGTAGGGATCTGGTGATGGGGATCTGGGGGTAGAGATCTGGTGATGGGGATCTGGGGTAGGGATCTGGTGATGGGGATCTGGGGTAGGGATCTGGTGATGGGGATCTGGGGTAGGGATCTGGTGATGGGGATCTGGGGGTAGAGATCTGGTGATGGGGATCTGGGGGTAGAGATCTGGTGATGGGGATCTGGGGGTAGAGATCTGGTGATGGGGATCTGGGGGTAGAGATCTGGTGATGGGGATCTGGGGGTAGAGATCTGGTGATGGGGATCTGGGGGTAGAGATCTGGTGATGGGGATCTGGGGGTAGAGATCTGGTGATGGGGATCTGGGGGTAGAGATCTGGTGATGGGGATCTGGGGGTAGAGATCTGGTGATGGGGATCTGGGGGTCGGCCAGATGATGGAAAATGCTGGAAAACCCAATGATAAAAAACCCCCCTAAATTTAGTAATTTTCCTGGCCTAAAATTAATGTTTGTGCCGTCTAGCTGGTCGCTATGACAACCTGACAATCTTTACAGATGCAATACAAGAATTTTCTGGTTTTAATCTGAAGCAGGAAGGTGCGTGGATCACCCGGCTCGGGGCGAGAAAAGTACTGCCCACGACGGGCTCCAAACCGGCCTTCCCGGAGGCCAAACCGGTACCGGCTCACCGGCCATCCCGCAAAATATAAAGTCATTTCTTCTCTGTGACTCACGAGAGAGAAAATGCAGCCAAAAAACTTCTTCCGGCGAGAAGAAAATATGTTTTTCTGCAAAGAAGAATTATAAAGGTGGGGGGGGGGGGGGAGTTGGTTAGATAATTCTGGCTCTGCCACAGGCTGCCTCCGGTCTCAGTGACCCTGCTTTGGGACAATGGGGTCTCCGTTCCATGTTTATTATTCTAAAAAGCTGAGCGTTCTTGCTGCTGATCCATTGGTCACGCCGCCATGCTTGCAGCATATGTTACGTGTCCGTGTCCGGCATATGTTACGTGTCCGTGTCCAGCATATGTTACGTGTCCGTGTCCGGCATATGTTACGTGTCCGTGTCCGGCATATGTTACGTGTCCGTGTCCGGCATATGTTACGTGTCCGTGTTCTCTGGCCATGCACGGTTACCGTCACCACGCGAATGTTCCGCTGAGACCCCCCCAAAGCCCAGTGTCTCCCCGATTTTGTCGTTGCTTGTGCTGTGGATGTTCTGGATCTTTCTCAGCGTCTCCCCCTCCTCCTTCTTCGTTATTCGCTATTTATAAACCGCTGTGATCCGTCAGTCCGCGGAGCAAACTGAGTACCGGAGCGGAACCAGAACGCTTCCTGCGCCAGACGGAGGGGGTCAGCTCTGTAAGAACCAAGAGGCTTAGCTTATAGAATGCGGGTTGGTCTGGACATGGAGGTCTGGAACGCAGTAGACTCAGGGTTGGCCAATCAAACCTTTCCGTACTTGGAATTTGGTGAAGACGGAGGCATCTTCAGAACTTGGCTCTCTTCTCGTTCTCCGACTCAAATGATTTATTTTGTACCCAAACTTTGCAAAGAACTTTGGCCGTCCCCCAACGCTTAACGTTTGGAGAGCAATTTGATGCCACCACATGGTGTCCTTGGTGAGGTTGCTAGGCACTGACTTAATATGGATCTGAAGACCACAGACCTTAAGTGGTGGAGGAGCCTCCAACTCCAAGAGAGTGTCCTACTTTGCAGAAGTCGGGGGTTTGGAGGGCTTTTTTTTTAGTCATCGCCCCAAGTCCATCTCCACAGGTCCATAAAGAGGTTGGTATCTCGCCCCAAATGCTGACAATGCGCCACCAACCAACATCGGCTAAAATAAAGACGCGTTCTGTGAACCTTCTAGAGCGTCTCGTTTATCTCTGTCTGCCTCTACGTTCAGTTGCTTATTATTTTTTCTTTCCTTCAAAGCCCAAGGTGTCAGGCGACAAAAGAAAGGGTGCTTGGTGCTTCTCGCCAAAGTTAGGCCAAAACGGACCCGGGCGCCCCCAGCTGGGACCATTTCTCCCATTTTTTTTTACGAAAAAGTGAAAATTCTACGTGAACGTAAAGAATGTTCGCAAAATAAAGAAGAGGTTCCGTGCTTTAACATTTTTTTTCTGCACATACATTTTTACGTCATTGAGCCAAATTGTCACCTGGCCAAAAAATGGCAATTTTTTAAAGAAGATCCTCCGCACATTTTTTAATGCCCCCCCCACAATAAATAATTTCCTTGGTTTGTAGAAGGCGAGGCTTTCAGAGCTTTCGTATTGCGTTACCTAGAACCCGCAGACAGCCTGATGCCGCGTTCCGTGAAGGTCGCGCTTCGTTGGGGGGGCTTGGCGGCCGGTGTGGGTATTTGGGATCCCGTTAAGGCAGGAAACAACTAAATAGAGACTGGGAAGCTGTTTGCAGAGCAACGAGAGATCCTCGCCTCCCACGGCCCGTCTCCCGCCTCTCGCCATCTGCACCCGATACACGCGGCGGGGAACACCACCAGCCATCGCTCGCTCCGTGCCAGGGTCTGACACAGGAAACACGCTGACATCACTACGAGACGTGGGGATTACTCTGGGGATCAGACGGCCGCCTCGATGTATGGGAGATTTAAAGGGACGAGAAGCTTTACTGGAGTTCAGGATCAACAGTCCTGAGGGCCCTCAGCCCCTAGGCATGACCCCCCCTCCAATTACAGTGTTCTAGGGGAGACCACCGAACAATCTAGAATTTTGCTCATGTGGACTGCATGCTACTTTACCTCCTTTAGGGTGACCCTATAGACATTGGGACCCTCATAAATATTATTAATATTTATTGATTTTAAAGGCACCATCATATTCCGCAGTAGCAATGGCTACTTCTTTATAACTAGATACTGTAGCACGTCGTAGGATATATAAGCGGTGTGACAGGGCCAGGCTAGCTGGCTCATATGTCATATGAAGTTTAGCCGGGTCACGGAGCACTTTTGTGTCCGGTTCTGTATACCGTGACCCGGTAATATATTATATTGTGTTTATTGTGTAACCGGCCCATAGACTGATGTGGATTCAGCCCCAGCCTTCAAAGAGACGATCCTATAATCTGGCTGGGGCTCTTAATCAGCCAGCACAGCCCTGTCTGCCCAGACGGCCCCCGCACTACAGGGGGGATAACACAGGTGGGGGAACCCATTGTATTCTGTAATCCCCTCACCTGATACATCCCCTGTATACTGATGGGATTTGTGATGGGATGTGGCTGATGGGATTGGGGGTTGGGTTCGGTACACATTGCATTGAGATTGTATATAAATTCTGTGTGTTTGTAATAAAGAGAGTTCTTCTTGGTTTACTGCGAATGGTGGTCTGGATGATCCGTGGATAGCTGAGTGCGATCCGTATGAGGGACTGACTGGTGATTCCTCAGCCCTCAAACAGGGGTACCCAGCCTTGGGTACGGTGACCCTGTAACATTGGTTGGCAGCGGTGGGAAGAATCCCACGACTTGGGTGAAATCCAAACCACCAACTGGGATTGCAGACGAGAGACACCAAGAGAGCTCCTGGAGGTTTGTAGCAAAGGAAAGGCTACTCTGATTGCGGACTGCAGAGAGATGGACCGGCACCAGGATGGCCCAGAGGAGAGCCTCGGACTGAGTGCTCTACAAAAGAACATTCTATGGCACTTATCCCTGTACCCAGGAGGGGCTACATCGGAGCAAGTGACGGCGGTGATTAAAATGTGTCACCAGGAACTGAGCCAGAGTGGGTCTGTATCTCCCAGACTAGGGGAACAGACCCCCAAAATATCATACCAGGATATCCAACCCTTCCGAGAACCAGAGGGTGAGACAGACCGGGTTACAGCCGAGGTGTGTGAGCTGGAACACCAGCAATGGCAGTTAGAGTCTGCGCCTGCAGACTGGAGGGATGATTTCTCCCATCCCCACTTTGAAACGTACTGGGCACAATACTGGACAATGTGGGATATACGAGTTCCACTCCTGGGGGAGAACCCGTTGCCGGAGTGGGAAGAAGAATTGAGGGGTCTCATATATGCAGAGCTCGACCTCCAGAGCCGCTACCAGGGATTCTCCCAGCAGTTAGCAGGTGAAGACCACAGCGACCCTCTGATGCTGTATAGCCCAGTCGACCCAGGACTGATATATGATGCCTTCCAATTTGACTCGTCCTTCGGAAGCCCCTGCCAGTACCGCAGGGATAAAATCTGGGACAACCGTGCAGAAGTCCTGGTTTATGCTATTCCCCCCGAGCTGGAGGCTGTTATGGATTGCCTGGTCCAAGAGGAATGGCAGCTCGAGAGGGACTATAAAGAATTGCTGCGGAGAGTGGAGCTCCAGGAGTTACAAGCAGACTGGGAGCATGGTACTACAACTTGCGGGAGTGGGACCGAGGTCCTCTTCACCTACTCCGCGGCCCCTGCCCTGGCGAGAAGAACCGAGGTCCTCGCCAGCAAAAAGAAGCGGAGGAGGAAGCCAAAAGCTCCGACCCAAGTCCTCACCAACAACCCTGGCTGCTCTACCCCGGCAGAAGAGATGACTGTCCCCACCGCCCGAGTAAGTGGCACAATCCCCCTCACCAAACCCTTATCTATGCTCGTAGAAGCCAGGGCCCCAGATTGTCCCCCTGATTTCCCGAGTGTCCTGGAAGAAGCCCGGGTCACTGCCCCAGAGGTTCCCACTGAAGTCCCCGGTGACCCGGTAGAGGCACCTTTCCCCGACCTAGCGAGGGCGCCAGAGGGGCTGCCGAGTTCCCTGGGTCCTCTCAGTAGCCTGGCGCAGGCCCTGGTTCCTATCCCTGTGTTCTCCGAAGTGATCCCTGGTTCCCCAAGTGTCCTCCTAGAAGCCCAGGTCACTGTCCCAGAGTGTTCCTCTGACTCTCCCCGTGCCCAGGCAGAGGCACCTGTCCCAGAGAGGAAGATCGAGGGTCTGCTTAACCCTCCCGGTGGTCCAGTATTGGCACCTGTCCCTGCCCCGGAGTATTCCCCTGGGTCCCCTGAGTACCCCGCAGAGCTGCTTAGCTCGCCCAATAACCCTGTAAGGGCACCTGTTCCTGTCCCAGAGTGTCCCCTAGGTCACTCCAGTGTCCCGGTAGAGGCCTCGCTTACTACCTCTACGTGTTTCCCTGGTTCCCCGAGTGCCCCCGGCCCGATCAGCAGGGTTTTCCTTCCATGCAACCACCCTGGCCTGGCAGCTGCCCCAGACTCAGTTCCCAAGACTAGGGAGCAAGAGTCTCCAGGTGCCCCTGTTACCCCGGTGAGGGGGATAGCCATGTGCCCCCGGCTGAGCTGGGACCGTCCTCCAATTCACAGAGGACTACTGACTATCCTTTTGGGCAACCAGGGCCCTGGCCCACCTTCAATGGATGATTCTGACAAAGGGCGCCATGAACTAAGGCCTGCACCTTTGAACTTTGTCCACTCGGACAGCCTGCAGCAGACCCGTGTGGATCTGCCTGGTCTGCCGGACCGTTGGTCAAGGGGGAGATCTGTGACAGGGCCAGGCTAGCTGGCTCATATGTCATATGAAGTTTAGCCGGGTCACGGAGCACTTTTGTGTCCGGTTCTGTATACTGTGACCCGGTAATATATTATATTGTGTTTATTGTGTAACCGGCCCAGAGACTGATGTGGATTCAGCCCCAGCCTTCAAAGAGACGATCCTATAATCTGGCTGGGGCTCTTAATCAGCCAACACAGCCCTGTCTGCCCAGACGGCCCCCGCACTACAGGGGGGATAACACAGGTGGGGGAACCCATTGTATTCTGTAATCCCCTCACCTGATACATCCCCTGTATACTGATGGGATTTGTGATGGGATGTGGTTGATGGGATTGGGGGTTGGGTTCGGTACACATTGCATTGAGATTGTATATAAATTCTGTGTGTTTGTAATAAAGAGAGTTCTTCTTGGTTTGCTACGAATGGTGGTCTGGATGATCCGTGGATAGCTGGGTGCTATCCGTATGAGGGACTGACTGGTGATTCCTCAGACCTCAAACAGGGGTACCCAGCCTTGGGTACGGTGACCCTGTAACAAGCGGGTAACCTTGTTATGTTCTGCTAAATGTGATGACATCATATAAATTAATAACTCATCATAACTGATTCTCTTGTTATACCGCCTGCATCCTGCAGGGGGCAGCACTTCACACGCGCTGGACTCAATATTGTATGATACGGGTAATAGGAAGAAAATAAATATTTTAGACCAATATTTAAGACAAAGGAAAATTTTAAAAAACCTGAAGAGTTTTTAAAATATTTTAACAGATATTTAATCTAAATTTGGCCACAATATGCCACTGGTTACTGATCACTCCAAAGCGTGCGCCAAAACATTAATAAAGAAAACCGTTTGAAAATGATGTATTTTGGCCTTGGTGATGCAACGTACTTAAAAAAGTATATTCTAAGAAACGTAAATCCTCTTTTTAAGAAGTAAAACAAGTTGGACAAAAAGTTTGCCTTATGAGGTTGTGCAAACAGGGAAAAGAAAAAATGTCGGTGCGCTAAGCTAGTCTCAGGCTCAAATAATCCAAATGTATAATATGAGGCCTACCAAACAGTGTGAGCATGCTGCAAATACAGTGTGTTGGCTGTACAATGTATACAAAAAACAAAATACTGTCTGCGCTTCTCACCCTAATAAAGTTGGCAACAAATATATAAACATAATATAAATGAGAGGTTTTGGTTATATGAGGTTGTGTGCAGTTTCTGCCGCAGTCCACTAGAGGGCAGCCGACTCCCAGCTTAGTAACCCCCACACCATGACCTGGAACTAGGGGCTGAATGCTGCGCTAAAGCTGCTGTCCCACTCACTCTGCTGAATTTAACACTTTGCTAACCTAAAGCAGCGTTTAACCCCTCATTCCCTGTCCTGCTAGACTCCTAGAAATGGCTCTTTAATCACGCACACGTATGTTTCATTCGTCATTCTTTTCTGGGAACGCTGTCATGTGACACAAAAGCACTCGCTGATAGATCGTCGCCACAAAAGAGTTTCCAGGCGGCTTTCATGCGATTTACGCGTTAAAGGGAAGAACGTAGCGGCCGCTCTAATGAGGTCTTGTCGTCCAACACGCTAGACAGTGCAATTTAAGCTTTCAGTGGAACGGCAGCATTAACCCCGCAGAGACCGTGAGAATGTAAATCGCAGAAATTCACAGTTTCTGTAAAAAGCATCATCATTTCAATAACAATTATTATTATATATATATACGGTATATATATAGATACAGGGCTGTAGTGAGGATAACGAGGGGGCGCCGGCACTTTAAGGTCAGCGGCCGACGGCTGGATATGTTATATCATTGTTATTATATATTTTCCTTCTGGACATTATCTGATATCTCCAGACCTAATGAGAATAAAACAATTTTTCTTGCCTGAATAGTCCATAATGTCACTTCACACCTCCGACCGCTTAGTGACAGCGGAGAGGCTCAGAGGCTTAGATGGAATGTAAGAAAGGTTTTACTGTGGTAGATGCATGGAACAGCCTCTCAGCAGAGGTTGTAGAGGTTTAACCATGCAAGGGATAGGCATACGGCTCCTGAATCTAAGGCGATACCAACGACTGATTAAGGTTTGAGTCTTTACAGCAGGAGAAACGAGCGACCAGACGGGGGCCGGATGGGGCCGATCTGCCTTCTAAGTTTCTATCTATCTTTTCACTTTCTATTTTTATTTAGTTCATGAAGCCCGCGCTGTCCCAGCCATGGAATCAGAAGAGATCGCAGGTCCTTCTGCGGACTATAACTACCACTACCCTCAGCTGGCATCTGGCAGCCCAGCTTTAGACTGCAACCCCCATCATATAAAGCCAGCTACCTGATGGGAGTTGTAGTCCACAACATCAGTGTCTTGGCCACACAATTTAACCCTTAATCCCCCCCACAAGAGCTGCTTTGTGGCTGTAACCAGGCATTTAACCCCCAAAATCCTGCAGGCACCGGACTGAGTGTTTAAAAATCTGACATTTGGACCCTTTAAAGATGCTCAGTGCTACTATCCTCACTGACACGTGCATTGAAATGGTTAATTCATCTTATCATCCAAATCCCCCACTTCCAGACCCTTCGATATTTCCCCTGGCTGAGCATACTGGGAGTTGTCCCAGCCTTGCAGATTCAGGGCTGTTATAATAATAATAATTCACAACTTTTTTTTTCCCTTCTGGTTGTTGTTTGTTTGTTTTTTTTTTGTATTATCATTAAAAGCGATAATGAAATAAATAAATAGCATGCAAAAAAATAAAAAAAAACACAATAAAGAGATTTTCCTTTTTGGGTCTCCCCATCCTACATCCTGTGTCCTTATATGGGCTTTTACGTCACGGCCGCGTCACGGGAGGCTCCTGAAAAGGAGAGATCCCAGGCAGCGGAAGATCAGAGGCTGCCTCCGCCGCAGATATAAAAGGGAGGCAGCTCCGGAGCATGGTCACAAACACAGCAGAGCTCAGCGGAGAAGGGGTCTCCGCAGCCCCCCACACAGCCACAGAGGGGCCCTCATTAGCACTTGTTAAGGACCTCCAGCCTGGTTGTTACCTTTTCACATCTACCCCGAGCTTTGTCCTCCACCTTCTCCTCCTCCTCCTCCCCACCATCTAATGCTTTGGGAACTGATGGATCTCTCCTGCCAGGACTCTCTCCATCCCAAATTCCAGGAGGGCTGTGACCTGAAAGAAGAAGGAGAAGCAGGACAAGCCATGGCCCCCGGAGAGCCGCAGCAGCAGCCCCCCAGGACCCAGGAGCTTACATCTGGCTTCCATGAAGGTAGGAAATGTGTATTTTTATCTAGATTTTTTTTTTTATTGAAATGACTATATATGGCGATTTGCCGGATAAATCCAGAGGATTTCAGGTTAATTAGACGTAGTAGATACAATGCCGGAGCGTGCGCGCCTCAGTGTTCTATTTGCTGGAACCTCTTGTAATGTTGTGTTAATTGCCCCCCCCCCCCGTGTATCATTTCTGTGGGGGGGTATTGCTATGTTTTCTGGGTTATATAGAATTATATGATATATATTAGTTGGGGGGGGGGGGTTCTGTGACCCTTAAAGTGTTAAACCTGCCATCAGAAGCATTTTGAAGAGGCGCAGAGTTCTGTATGAATATCTGTTGGAATGTCAGGCGTTCGGGGGGGCGAGATATTGGCCGCTTTTAACTCACCGGTGTCTTTTTTCTTTTAACCTCCAGAAAATGGAGACACCGCCGACTACTTATTCCTTGGCAGCCAACCCTCCCCACCTCTCCCGCTCAACTACTCCGGGAGCTTCTTCATCGAGACTGCCCCAGACAACCACCAAGACCAAGAAACCCTGTTTAACATCATGTCGGGCATCCTGGGCCTGTCCTCTTTCTCTGCCCCGCAACGGCCAAGGAGACAAGAGGCGCTTTATTCCGTTCCTGAGGCCATGCAGAACCACATGGACCTTTACTCCAACTCCCAACCCAGTCTGGACATCAGCGTCCCGCAGCCCTACGCCAGCCAGCTTTACTCTGCCTTCAGCAGCACCGAGGACATTCATCAGGTGCCGAGTTCACCGAATCTGGGCAGCTCCTGCTCCTCACAATGCTTTTTTGACTCCAAGGTGATTCCGGGCAAGCAAGAATTGGATGCTTCCCCCGTGTCCCCCTCTCTGGATTCATTCAGTTCCATATGCCAACAGTGGGAAACCCAGACCCCCCAAAACCTTGCCCCAAGTTCCTACCAGCCAGACACTTTCTTGCAGTCTGATGGATCGCTGCCCATGTTTCACCCACTGGAGTCCAAGGTGGAGAACGTCCTTTCCGCCTGTTGCCAGCCACACATGGGCACCATGGCAGGTGATGGTGCTCTCTACAACGCCATGGACTTCACCTGCCAGTCAGAGACTTACCAGACAGATTTTAACGAGACCAAGGTGGACTTGAAACCTCAGCTGATGGTAGATTTCAAGTATCTGGGACCTCAAGTGTCAATGGTTCCAGGGCTAATGAGGCAGGAGGAATCTATTCATCACCAGTCCCCACCACTCATCTCCGCCAACTTTCTGGGCCATTCCCCAAGCGCTGACCACACCGTCCTCCCAGCCGATGGAGGGAACCCAATCGGCGAGCCAAGGAAAAAGTACAGGAGAAACAAATTCCCTGCCAAGTGTTTTCGCCCCAAACCTCACGAGAAGGCCTTCGCCTGCCCGGTGGAGAGCTGCATCAGGAGCTTCGCCAGGTCGGATGAACTTAATAGACACCTGAGAATCCACACCGGACACAAACCCTTCCAATGCAGGATCTGCTTGAGGAACTTCAGCCGCAGCGACCACCTCACCACCCACATCCGGACTCACACTGGTGAGAAGCCCTTCTCCTGCGACCTGTGCGGGAGGAGGTTCGCTCGGAGCGACGAAAAGAAAAGACACGGCAAGGTCCACCTCAAGCAGAAGGCCAGGACGGAGGAGAAACTCAAGGGACTTGGCTTCTACGCCATGGGCTTATCATTCGGAACCTTATAAGATACCTCCAAACCAAAGATGGATTATGGGTTCCACCTTTACCTTGGAGAGGTTTCCTCCACATGGTCAACCTGCCAGCTCCTCGTGGTCTGGAAGGAGCTAAGTTCGTGGCTCTGCTGTTGCCTGCATGGCTCAATCTTCTGTTATCTTTACAGTCTGATGTATACAAAACCGTGAAACCGACGTATACCGTACCTGTTATCGCCGAGAACCTACACTGCTTCAGTAGCCGGAGACACTACGCCTGTACAGAAGAAGGTGACCGCGCCGAGAGATTTGGAGCTCAGCACCAAGAGTGCGGACAGCTCCTCGCCAAGCGAGCCAAGCCCGAGACTTAAAGGAGGGATTGAATTCCCCTCACAGACTGAGAAACAGAGAAAAGTAACTTTTTTAAAGAAAAAAACACTATGAATGGGGTGGGGGGGGGGGGCTGCAGTGTATGAAATGACATCATAGATTTCTATAAATACTCACACTATTTGTATGGAGCCTTTGTAGTAGACATAAATCCTCTTTTTTTGTCCGGCACTTAGTGAGTTAATAATCTGCTGTATTTTTATGCTGCTATCGTAAAAAAAATAAATAATAATAATAATAAAAAAATGATTTGTAACGGAAGAACTTTATCTCCACGGATATTTTTTCCACAGCGGGCGGAGAGGGGTTAAAACTATTTTTTAAGTCAGATGAGAAATAGACTTTTTCTTCCCTTTTACACACCTGGCAAAGGTCTTTTTTATCGTCAGCTTCTTGTCGTATTTATCACGTTCTTTTTTGTATATAAAGAAAAAAACTTGAATTGTTTATTTTTTCAAAGAAATAAAGTTGGTTTTAAACAATGGATTTGTTAGCGTGGTTGATGGTGTGTAATGGGTTAACAATCTATCTGTATACCAGTGTATATATATATTAATATGAATTATTATTAAATAATTATTAATTCATTATGACAGTATACAGAAATGTCAGAACAATCTAAAATCTAGACCGAGAAGGTTGGAGTCTTTAGATTTAATGGGGGGGGGGAACTGTTTTACTGAAAGGGTAGTAGATAAGTGGAACAGCCTCTATGCAGAAGTGGTAGAGGAGAAATTAGAACTGTCAGGGGAAATTACACATGCATGGCTCATGAATCGAGACCGACGGCTAATTAAGGTTTGAGTCTTTACAGACAATTTATGTGACTTTGCGCCCTATTGCGGGGTATTTGTGTCACTGGGTGGGGCATTTAGAAGAAGAATAAGGGGGTTTATTTACCCCGTTTAATGTATAAAGCCGTTTCCTACTTTTTTTTTACACATTATCCCAGCAAACATTCTGACCTCCTAGAAAAGAGGGGCATCGGGGGGGAGAGAGGGGCAACAGGGAAGAAGAGGAGCATTAGGGGAGGAGAGGGGGTATCAGGGGGGCAGAGAGAGTGACTGGCCTAAATAAAGAGGGGTTGCCTGTCTGCGCCTCTCAGTGTAACGCAATGAATTGTGTGTTTGTAGACACGCTCCGTGTCGCTGATGTCAGGCGTATCATGACGCTCCCTCCCCGGACCTGCCGACCAGTGGCCTAAAATCCCAGCACGCGCTCCTTAACCCGGCTCCCGCTCACCGGATACCTCTAGGACACGAGCAGGCGGGTAGTGTTGTGTCGGGGGGTGCATAGAAGGGTTATTGAATGGGAAATACTCATTGATAGGGGCTGGAAGCGGCGAAGCCCTTGTGCTCCGGGGCGAGGGCATCCTTACATAACGATGTTAATTGTATCGGAGCCGAATGCCGTCAGCGCGATGCGAATGAATGAATGAATGAAGCAGGCTGTCCAACCCACCACGGCAATTCGGGGCAATCACTTTGCTTTCAAATATTATAACAACACAATAAATAACCTTATTTTACCCTAGAAACACAGAATCTGCCGGCAGATCGGCCCCATCCGGCCCCCGTCTGCTCGCCCGTTTCTCCTGCTGTAAAGACTCAAACCCTAATCAGTCGTTGGTCTGTCCCGCGCATGTTTAATACCTAAGTAGACAAAACCACTTATCCTGAGACACTGCCCTCTCAGTAGATTACGTTACATCGAAGTATTTGGCCCTCGAGTTTTAGAAAGCAAAATGAGAATAAAAACGTAAAAGCGGATGATTTCCACAAGGCAAAAAATACGAGACAAACTCAGAGGAGAACAGACAACGTTTAAACAACTCGAGGGACTTGAGCTCACTTGTGCCATTAAAGAGGGATTCTCTTCATGGATGTCACAGATTATCCCCCCCCCCCCACACTGGGGCAATCTAGAACTATTTGCCCAGCACAAAGGAGTTTATGACCCCAGCTGTCTCTCCTGGGCATCGGCAGTGAGGTGGGCAACGAGATCCATGTCTGGACTCATCTGTAACCAGGGGAGGGCTGGCAGCCTAAGGCCTGGGGGGCAAGTCAAGTGAGGTGGCTCCGCCCCCTCGCACTCACCTTTCACCCCTCACGCTGCTCCCATCACTATGCGGCCATCAGATTGTTGGAAATTGAATCTAAACGGCCGCTGGGTGCTGATGCCACCGGCCGGAGCTACTTTAATCCTTTTTTTTATTTATTTAATATGCCGGATCGGCTTGCCATATTAAAAATAAATAAATAAAGTATTAAAGTAGCGCCGGCCGGCAGCATCAGCACCCAGCGGCCGTTTAGATTCGATTTCCAGCAGTCTGATGGCCGCATAGTGATGGGAGCAGCGTGAGGGGTGAAAGGTGAGTGCGAGGGGGCGGAGCTTTCACCCCTCACGCTGCTCCCATCACTTGGCGGCCATCGCATACGGCCGCTGGGTGCTTTTTCCCATTTAATAGCCGATCCGGCTTGCCATATTCAATTTTAAAAAAAAGTATTAAAGTAGCGCCGGCCGGCGGCATCAGCACCCAGCGGCCGTTTAGATTAGATTTCGGGCGGCCTGGGGGGCAATTGCCCCCCTGCCCCCCGGCCCAGCCCGCCCCTGCCTGTAACCCTCAGAGAGAATTGTCAACTTAGAAATTGTTCACTAAAAGTTGGAGTTGAACGGCCAAGAAGAGTGAAATTAGAGTAAAATGCGCCATTGGTAACCCTGTTAATGAATTAGCTAAACTCGCTCTCCAGACCACTCACTCCGAGCTAACGGGCTCACAAATCCTGGAGAAGCGTGAGGAATGGCGGTGAAAACAGAATATAGCGCGAGACTGAGAGGTAATGACTCCAGATTACTCATCGTGTAATAAGCGGGCGTTAAGAAAGCCGTCTAATGAACGGTGGAGCTCAGAGGTACCACTGAGTGCCAGAGATTTAAACCAAGTTCCATCAATGTCTGCTCTGGAATGATGGAAGCCGGCTTAAGGCCCCCCGCGTACCACCAAGCACTTACCCATCAGGCGGACGCGAGAAGTGGCGTCACTGCCGCCGATGCGTTTCACTTAACTGGCTTCATCAGGAGTAGAGTCTGTCTAATCCCGCTTATTACCTGCTGAGTTATTATTGAGAGCTGCGTCTGTCTCTCTCCGAACGTGTTATCAGCTGGCGTAAACTAATCTGCCATTAGACATATTTAATGCTTTAAGATATTACCGATGGACAATAAGCACTTTTTTTATCCTGTAGAGATACTATTTTTATTTGACTGCTGGCGAGGTCTCGTGACACGGCTGAGAAGGACACTTTCTACACCTTACGCGCTGGTGGCTGAGACGGTTCTCTGTGCAGACGTGTGAGAGAACGCCACTTGATGTCTGATAGAACGTCTGGCTGGACCTTGGATTGCTCCAAAGACAGAACACACCATAAACTGGGTCAATGTGAGTCCTCCGGAGAAGAAATGGCTGTGAGATGTGGCTATGGATCCTCCTTGAACAACATAACAGTGAACATTATCCCAACAACACTACCCTGATCTGGTCAAAGAGACAGCGCCTCCTTCACAGGAGATTTCCGAAGACAGATGCCGTTTTCTCGATAATAGTACCTGGAAAGGCTGATTGACTCTAGAGAAAGAGCACATTTGGTGATACCTTTGTTGGCTAACTGAAGTACTGTATAAAGAAATGCAAGCTTTCGAGACTATCTAGGTGTCTTCTTCAGGGGTATAATATGGCTGAGGAAGAAACCTAGATGGTCATCTTTGCCATATTTGCTCTTTCTACGGCTAACACGGCACTGCTCCATGTGGGGTTCTTGTAATGCTGGCGTGTTCCTCTCAGCCCTGCCACTGAGTTGTGTTCTAGATTTAATGTCGAACAATGACACAGAGCCAGTTTAGAACCTTGCCTGGGTTGTGCTTCTACTGCTGCTCCTCCAGCCCCGCTAGTGTCTTCCCTAAGCAGAATTTGGTCTGTAGCCTTCATCAGGTTCACAGTCCGCTTCTACCTACCTTTGTAGATTCCAATGATCTTGCAGGAGCCGTAGAGCCAAAGGGGACTGTTGAAAGGGTATCAGGACATGCCAGTTTGGACAGTTATGTAGCATTGTATAGTCCCCTGCTTGCTGTATTATGGCACCAAGGTGTGTACGGCTTTGCTGATGTCCCATGAGGTTCCATCACACGGTCATACCATTCCAACTCATTCTATCCCAACCCATTCCGTTCTAACCCATTATATCCAAACCCATTGAATCCCAACCCATTGAATCCCAAGCTCATTCCATTCCAACCCATTCCATCCCACGCCATTTGCGCATGTCTACCTGATGGGTCTGATCCTTCGGCAGGTACTAGGTTTCTAATAAGAGGGTCATTCTGGAGGTCTACAGTTTCAGTTGCCAGAGGTTTTTCCAGAGGATGTCCTCTGGAATATGGGGTTATTTCCCATCTGCAACAATCGGAGAGGCTGCAAAGTTTTATTTACTTGCTACAAACCTCACAGCTCCAGATACTCATGAGCAGGGGGAGTCTTTAAAGCGTCTATTTCTGGAGGAGGCTCCCTATTTAAAGTGTTTTGCTTGTCATCACTTCACGGTGCATTTTAACGAGCCGGTCACATCTCCCTTCTGCTGTACGGGGTGTTTATGCTAATTCCTGTTACTTGCGTGGCGGCTCCTGGAGTTTATCGGGGGGAAGGTGGGTTGGACGTGGCTTTTCAGCAACACAATCGCCTGCTCGAATATTTAGATAATAAAACATTACTTTTCGGGTCAATCTAAATGATGACAACCCCGGCCGGTTATGGCCAACATTCACAGAATCACGGGGGCCGGAGAGATTATGCATTGATGGCATATACAGTCTACGTGTTTTAGACAGCATTAAAGAAAGGTCCTCGGAACTATGTGCGGCCAACGGTAGATGGGCTGTCTGCCTGACTTGTCTTCCATTGGTTGGGAAGAACATTTTTAATGATGTCACAGACTATCATAATTATCAATGGAATCCATGAGTTTCTTGGATCTTCTATTTGGAGATTCCATCGTAGAATCTCGTACTTGAGGTTTGAGTCGGTTACTTATTCAGGATAAATCTATCTATTCTTTCTAGGAATTGTATTATGCGGCGTATGGAACCATGTTTGAGTTGGCGGATCCTTTGGAAAGAGATTCGATTGGATGTTAACCAGTGCCAATAGGAATGTTTTACCAAATTGGAAGGTCTGGCAGATGCCTCCAGGCATACCTCAATGACTCCTGGTGAAGGGCCCTCAAGACACAACAGCTGGGCCTATGACCTGCGAAGAGTCTCTAAACCTCTATGATCTACGGAACCCAACCGCCACTCCAGTAGATTTCCCCAAACTGTCTTAGATGACGAACAGATTCAGTGACGATCCCTGGAGAGACTCTCTTCACAGTTACACAACATAGAAGCATAGAATTTGCCTCATTCCGCCCATTTAAGACTCCAACCTGGATCAGTCGTTGGTCTGGTCTGAGAGTCAGCCGCTATATCCCAGCCTATCTACCACTTCCACTGAGGGGCTGCTCCAGTTATCTACCACTATACATGTATACCTTTTATTCATGTAAGAGATTGCACAGCTGACAGCCCGCATCCACAGCCCACAGCATATTAAATATAAAATCCTCCCACCAAACCTCCAAGACTTCTCTGTCTTGAATGATTCGGTACGAGAAAACCTGGCCAAGATCTGTAACTTTTTAATTAAATTCAACAAAAATATATATTTTTTCTTTCCATTTTAGCTTCGTTCCCTAAATGAATCAAAGCGTCAGTAATTATGACCACATAAACTTACTCATGACATCATAAATGTTCCCCATGCAATGACTGGCTGGCTCAGGATAAAGGGTTCATATTTAGTAATTGGATTCTCCGGCTTTGAACAATTTGGTGAATTTTAATTTATTTTGATGTAAACCATATTATTACTATTTTACTATTATTAATATTATTACAATTATATTATTACTATTATTATTATTACAATTATATTATTATTACTATTTTACTATTATTATTATTAGTATTATAATTATATTATTATTACTATTTTACTATTATTAATATTATTACAATTATATTATTACTATTATTATAATTACAATTATATTATTATTATTATTTTACTATTATTATTACAATTATATTATTATTATTAGTATTATAATTATATTATTATTACTATTTTACTATTATTATTATTATTTAATTTATTCAGATTGAGATTTTTCATGCAATTTTTCCTCCATTTCCCATGATCCTTCAGTGCAGACAACACTGGAATCCTGCTGTCAGCCCAAACAGGAAGTTGGGGAACCACTTCCTGTTCTCTCCCGGCATCGCTTTAGTTGCGCGTGAGCCTCTAGCGCTAGAGATTGTTCCCAGCCCCCCCGGATCCGCCATTAACTCTTTTTATAAATATCGATGGAACGTTTAGAACGAAGGGTAATCTGGAATCTGCCGGGGGCTTCGATGCGTGGCGGGGGCTTCGATGCGTGGCGGGGGCCAATGAGCTTCTTTTCTAAAAGGGTTTGAAGCCATGCTCTGTAAATTGGAATGCGGTGTATGGTGGTTCCAAGATCAAGTCTTGAGGAGAGTATAAAATAACCCTTCGTCTCCTTTATCGGCGTTACACAAAGCCCTGCTTGGCTATTGGCACGGGGGCCAGAGCGGGGGCCGCAAAAATAGCAGCCGCTGTAGGGATAGATCTAAGATAGCGAGAACGTTAGACACGGAATTAACCAGGGAACAGGGATAGAGAACGGGAGGCAGAAGAGGTGTGTGTGTGTATGTATGTATGAGTGTATGTATGTATGTATGCATGTATGTATGTGTGTGTACGTCTGTATGTGTGTGTGTATGTCTTTATGTATGTATATGTGTGTATGTATGTATGTATGTGTGTATATGTATGTATGTATGTATGTATGTCTGTCTGTATGTATGCGTGTATGTATGTGTGTGTGTATGTATGCATGTAAGTATGTGTGTGTATGTGTATGTCTGTATGTATGCGTGTATGTATGTGTGTGTATGTATGAATGTATGTGTATGTATGTATGTCTGTATGTATGCGTGTATGTAAGTATGTGTATGTATGCATGTATGTGTATGTATGTATGCGTGTATGTATGTATGTATGCGTGTATGTATGTGTGTGTATGTGGGGGGGTGATATGGAAGGAAACATACGGAAGATGAAGACGGGATGGGCAGGGAGAATGGATATGGAGGCCGGTATCAGCGGGACAGGAAGTGAAGGCGCGGAGGCCGGAGGACGATGATAGGGAGAGCGAAGAATATGGAAAGAGAAAGCGCCAAGAGGAAAAGGTAGAGTCTGGTGACACGCGAAGTGATTTTAATCCATGGAAAGTGGTGAGCGCTCAGCTCAAATCAAATCACCATGACAACAAGGACAGAAAAAAATGTGAGAAAGGGGAGTCTTGATGCTATTTTCGTTAACCTGTGCATGGCCAAAAAAGGCCATGTTTCACTTCCTATAATCAGCGGTGGGCACTTTATCTACAGCCACGTAAGATCAGTGAGCTGGCCCTGTATAATGTATGGATAAGTTAGTGTGCCGGGCCCCTATGTAATGTATAGTTGAATCAGTGACCGGCCCCTGTATAATGTATAGTTAAATCAGTGACCGGCCCCTGTATAATGTATAGTTATATCAGCGAGCCGGCCCCCTGTATAATCTATAGATAAATCAGCGAGCCGGCCCCCTGTATAATGTATAGAAAAATCAGTGAGCCGGCGCCCTGTATAATGTATAGATAAATCAGTGACCGGCCCCTGTATATTGTATAGATAAATCAGTGACCGGCCCCTGTATAATGTATAGATAAATCAGTGACCGGCCCCCTGTATAATGTATAGATAAATCAGTGACCGGCCCCTGTATAATGTATAGATAAATCAGTGACCGGCCCCTGTATAATGTATAGATAAATCAGTGACCGGCCCCTGTATAATGTATAGATAAATCAGTGACCGGCCCCTGTATAATGTATAGATAAATCAGTGACCGGCCCCTGTATAATGTATAGATAAATCATTTTAAACTTCGCCCCAGGCGGCATTATGTCTTGGACCGTGCCTTAACTCTTCCCCAACCTCCGTCTCTCCTCCACAGACGGGCGTCTCATACATTAATCGTTACTATTCGCAGGCGAGCCGGCTGGACGGACAGCACTGAGCAATCCGATTGGTTCGTTCGCTCGCAGGTTCTAAAAAAACATTTTACTTGGTGGTTCCGGCAATAAGATAAGGAAGGATTCCGGGTGTCCGTGGAACTATCGCAAAGCGGACAATAAAGCTTGAGTTTTCTGTGATTGAGCGCGTGCAGGAAGTGTACTGACGGCCACTTCCTGATTCAGCAGACGCAGCAGGGGGAGGAGTTAAACAGGAAAGAAGTCCGATTTTCTGTCAACGATAACTAATGGTATATAGTTTTAAAATAAATATTTATTGAAAGAGGAGCCATTTGAGCAGACACCCCTCTGAGAGAACACAAAAAGGATCCCACCCAGGCCTTAATAAAAAAGTAGTGGATCCTTGGAATGGTTGCACAGTAGAACTGATCATGGCTGGAGGTGTTCGTGAATATATATATATATGGGATGGTCATATAGTTATGGCTGAGGTCCTTGACCTTCATCTGGGGATGATATGTTCTGCTAAATCAAAAATCTAATTTTTTAGCTTTACTGAGAGGGTGGTGGATAAGTGGAGCAGCCTCCCAGCAGAAGTGGTAGAGGGTAATACAGTGAGGCTATTAAGCATGTATGGACAGAGATACGGCTCGTGAAGACTGTCAGGGACCTGAAGTGGCGTTTAATCTGTCCGTTGGCCTCCGGAAGACAAATAGTGACATCGGAGTTAACCATTAACCCCCCCACACTCATCTACGGAGCTGTCTGCGCAGGGTGATTATTAACCCTGTCACGGGCACGGACGGGGATATATCCCAGAATGCACAGCGCCTGCTGTAATGTCTGGGGGGGGGTAATGGTCTGGGGCCGGTTTTCAGTGGTTGGCCCCGCAGTTCCAGCGATGGGTTCAGCACCGAGACATTCGGGGCGATCCTCGCTTCCAGCGCTGCGGAGACAGTTTGGGGGGAAACCTTTTCTATCCCAGCGGCCCCGGCGCACAAAGCGAGCGCCATAAAGACACCGGAGCGCGCCACGGAGCGCTGACCTCAACCCCATCGGACCCCTAGGGGATGAACCGGAACGGAGACTGCGAGCCGGGGGTCTCATCCAACATCAGCGCCGGACCTCACAGACGCTCTACTGGATGAACGGGCAAAAATCCCACAGAAACGCCCCAAAATGTCATGGAAAGGAGAGTGGACGCCGTTATATCCGCACGGGGGGGCTTCATATAACGCCTGTCTCTGGAATGGGGGTCCCGCTAACTCATAGAGGTGTGATGGTGAGGCGTCCGCATACTTCTGGCCACGTAGCGTATTATCTATCGTGCAAATTCCGGCTCATTACCTAAAGGGGGCATTTTCGTTTGGAGGGCGTTTTTTTGTTTTTCACCCCTTTATGGAGTAAATTTACTGAGCTTAAAAAAAATCCTAAAGTGAAAATGTTTCTTTTCTGTGAGTTTCTCCGATTCCGGGGCCGTTTGGGGCAGATTTTCAGTTTCCGGTGGTTTTACCCCAGCAGGGGGCAGCCGGACCCCGGGAGGAATCCTGGCCGTTACACATTAACCCCGATCTCCGCAGGGGGCTTCACAGCTCCCCCTGAACGGGGCAGATGGATGGCACTGAGCCGGTTAAACATTAACCCTGTCACTGGGGGACGTGGAATGCATCGGACGGGGGTCCGGAAGATGGATGGGGGGGGTTCTCAGATCTGTCACCGGAACCTGGAGCGGAATTCTAGACTTTACTACATTCTAAGGTGGTTTAGAAAGTGACGGCGCCGACCCGCGGGGGCCGGACTGAGGAAATCACAGACTCTCTAACCACGTCTCTCCTTCCTCTCAAACTCTGAAAACTTCTTTAATGTCCCTAAAGAAAAACAACGAGGCTCCATCTGTCCAGCCTGGGGGAGAAGAGAGAGACGGGGAGATAAGAAAGAGGAGAGATGGGGAGAAAAGAGAGAGAGGAGAGAGAGACGGGGAGATAAGAAAGAGGAGAGATGGGGAGAAAAGAGAGAGGAGAGAGAGACGGGGAGATAAGAAAGAGGAGAGATGGGGAGAAAAGAGAGAGGAGAGAGAGACCGGGGATAGAAGAGAGGGACGGAGAGAAAAGAATCAGGAGCGAGAAAGGGGGGAAAGAGAAGAGAGAGAAGAGGGGGAGGGAGGAGATGAGAAAGAGAGAGACGGGAGAAAAGAGAGCAGATAGGAGAGAGACATTTAAATCCATAAAGGGGTTAATAAAGGACGGGAGGGAATTTATTTCAAAGGAGAAGAAAAGTAACAACAAGAGACCGGAATCCAACACTAGCGAGTCAGAGACTGAGATGGAAGGAAGTTTTACTTTACAGAGAGGGTGGTGGATAAGTGGAGCAGCCTCCCAGCAGAAGTGGTAGAGGGTAATACAGTGAGGGTATTAGGTATGTATGGGATAGAGATACGGCTCCTGAAGACCTGAAGTGGCGACTCTCCTGTCTCCTGCGTCCCGAATGGACGTTAAATCTGTCCGGTGGCCTCCGGAGTTAACCATTAACCCCCCGACACTCGCCTCTACGGAGCTGTCTGCGCGGGGTGATTATTAACCCTGTCACGGGCACGGCCGGGGATACGGCGAGTCTGACACTCCGGCACACGCTGGGGGGAAGATAAAATGATGTCAGCCCCATGCATGTTTAACCCGCCGGCCGTGGTTAGCAGCGCCGAGACCGCCGTATGGAGCGTGATTATTTCCGCTGTGATTGACAGGTAGCATCCCGGGGCCCGGCTGTGTCTGGGGCCCCATCTCTGAGCTGTTAGTACCGGCAGCCATCGCTGTGAGCGTCATGAAGGTTATACCGGTTAACCATTTACCGTGTCACAGAGCGGAGCGGGGAGACATGTAAACACAAGCCACACGAGTCTCCTCCTCCACGTCACAAAACAGGACGTTTCAACTCGCCATACTATGTTCCGCTTTAGTTATTTATTGCAGTAGAAAAGTGGAGTAGCCTCCCAGCAGAGGTGGTAGAGGGTAATACAGCGAAGGTATTAAACATGCATGGGATAGACATACGGCTCCTGAATCTAAGACGAGACCGACGGCTGATTAAGGTTTGTGTCGTTACAGCAGGAGAGACGGGCGACTAGACGGGGGCCGGAAGGGGCCGATCTAATAACTTTTTTTACTCCATTATTACTGAAAATGACGATATTGCGAGGAAAAGAGCGACCGTTATGACTTCACTCATCCCCGGCACTCAGGAGGATGTGATGATGTCATTTGTCAGCTTGTTTTTGGGACGCTGTCCCTTTAAGAGTTATTCCAGAGGTTCCAGCACTGGACAGGAGGGGGGGGGGCAGAAATATCCCGGGAATGGCGAGAAGCGCGATTCTCTCCCCAAAAAAATGAATTCAATAATCAACAAAATCCGAGTGCGCGTGGAGCCCCCCCCCCCGCGACATTCTATTAAATTCAACATTTTCATGGAAATTAGGATTCCCCCCCCTTTCTATGCTGGATGCGGGGATCTCGGGTGCCGGCTCGTGGTGATGGGGGTGATATTATTTCTATTATATATTCTGTAAAGTCAGGCTTTTTTGGCGTTTTACTTTTCTGGAGTAAATTTGCTGAGCGTAAAAGAAAAAAACGAAAATTTCCTAAAGTGAAAATGTTTCTTTTCTGTGAGTTTCTCCGATTCCGGGGCCGTTTGGGGCAGATTTTCAGTTTCCGGTGGTTTTACCCCAGCAGGGGGCGGCCGGACCCCGGGAGGAATCCCGGCCGTTACACATTAACCCCGATCTCCGCAGGGGGCTTCACAGCTCCTCCTGAACGGGGCAGATGGATGGCACTGAGCCGGTTAAACGTTAACCCTGTCACTGGGGGACGTGGAATGCATCGGACGGGGGTCCGGAAGATGGATTGGGGGGGGTTCTCCAAATATCTGGGAATTCGGGGGGGGAGGATGGATTGGGGGGGGGGATTCTCAGATTCTTTAGATTATTTTTAATGTCCTTAAAGAAAAAAAGTGTTTTCAGAAACGACTCCTAAGAGAAAACACTAACGCCGCTCAATATACCCGGCATGGGGGAGAGAGGAGAGAGAAAAGGGGGGGAAAGAGAGAGGGGGAGAAGACAGAGTGAGAGAGAGAGACGGGGAAAAGGAAAGAGATTGAAGAGAGAGGAAAGAAAAAAGGGGGAGACAAGAGAGAGATGAGGAAGAGAAGAGAGAGAAGGGGTAGAGAAGAAAGAGAGACGGGGAGAGAGAGAGAGAGAGACTGGGAAAAGGAAAGAGATGGGAAAGAGAAGGGGAGAAAAAAGAGAGAGGAAAGAGAGAAGGGGGAGACAAGAGAGAGCGAGACAGGGAAGAGAAGAGAGAGAAGGGGGAGAGAAAGAGATATGGGAAAGAGAGAGATGAGGAAGAGAAGAGCGAGAGACGTCTAAACACATAAATCCCCTCACTGTATTACCCTCTACCACTTCTGCTGGGTGGCTGTTCCACTTATCTACCACCGTCAGCGATGTGAGCTAAATCCCTTACACAGATCTTTTGAGCTGTACGTACCCGACGACTGTTTGCTAACTCCCACTACCCACAGGCCGAAACGCTCTCGGAAACGTACTTGTGTCTCTCTTTTCTCCACTTTAAGGATACTTCGGTGTCCAGGCGGGCCGGGCTCTGACTGCGGCTGGCTACCTGCTGCACACAGTGCTTGTTGCCCCGTTACAGGGTTAATGTTTGCCAGGGTCGGGGGGGGGGGCTGTATATACGCCTGGCTCGTTGGCTGACTTTGGGTGGCTGTTAACCATTTATCGAGAGCCACGTGACTAGGAGGCGAGACGTCCCTCATACCCCGTGACGGGTCAGCCAAGGGCAAGTTCAACCCTCGCCGGCTACCGGAGGGAGGAAGCGGACTATTAAGGATGTATGTACAGCGCTGCGCTATATGATGGCGCTATATAAAGCCATTAATCCTGTGTACATAAAATGTCATTATTTATAATAATGATCTCGGCTGGTGGGGCAGACGTCCGCGATGCCGCCTCCACTGGGCCACCGCAAGGCTTCTGTCATCTTATATAAAACTTATGGCATCTTGGAGGGTGGTGGATAAGTGGAGCAGCCTCCCAGTAGCAGTGGCTAATACGAGGGTGGGATTATTATTTATTATCTGATCGCAGGACGGGGTTTTTGCCCGTAAAGGGAGCTTTCAAAAATCCTAAAGTGAAAATGTTTCTTTTCTGTGAGTTTCTCCGATTCCGGGGCCGTTTGGGGCAGATTTTCAGTTTCCGGTGGTTTTACCCCAGCAGGGGGCAGCCGGACCCCGGGAGGAATCCCGGCCGTTACACATTAACCCCGATCTCCGCAGGGGGCTTCACAGCTCCCCCTGAACGGGGCAGATGGATGGCACTGAGCCGGTTAAACGTTAACCCTGTCACTGGGGGACGTGGAATGCATCGGACGGGGGTCCGGAAGATGGATTGGGTTCTACAAATATCTGGGAATTCTGGGGTCCGGAAGATGGATGGGGGGGGGTTCTACAAATATCTGGGAGTTCGGGGGTCCGGAGCCTCGCTCTCACACTCAGCGGGATCAGAACCACCCTGGGGGCAAGAGCCCTAAAACCCCTGGGGCAGCAGGAGACGCAGGACGGGCATTTGGGGCACAATAACTGAAGATGCAATTATTTAACGATTGTGTAACGCGTCATCCCTATAATCATAATAATAACTTCATTCATTTCTCTCTATATTCATTAATAATAATAATAATAATAACAATAATAACTTAATTTCTCTCTATATTCATTAATAATAATTAACAATAACTTAATTTCTCTCTCTATATAAATTAATAATAATAATAATAATAACTTGATGAATTACTCTCTATATAAATTAATAAATAATAATAGTAATAATAATAATATGCGTGGTGCTGAATTTCTCACTATACACATAAATAATAATAAATACATTTGAAAATTCATTTCTCTCTATAATAAAAATAATACCGTAATAATTTTACACTGGAATTTCTTGCTTTATAGATCGATAATAATAATAATAATAATAATTACTACATTTGAAAATTAATTTCTCGCTATATAAAGTAATAATAATAACAATAATCTGTAGAATGGAAATGTTTCCTGTATAAATGAATAATAATAATTTGCAAATAATTTATAATAATAATAATTATTATTTTGGAAAGTGGCCGCAGGAAATTATTATACCTTTTTTTTTTATTAAATATTTCCAATAAAAGCAGTAAATTACGTCACTAGCAGACCCCGGTGGGACTGGATTCCCTGCCCCGGGACACACTGACCCCGGAGGGACTGGATTCCCTGCCCCGGGACACACTGACCCCGGAGGGACTGGATTCCCTGCCCCGGGACACACTGACCCCGGAGGGACTGGATTCCCTGCCCCGGGACACACTGACCCCGGAGGGACTGGATTCCCTGCCCCGGGACACACTGACCCCGGAGGGACTGGATTCCCTGCCCCGGGACACACACACTGACCCCGGAGGGACTGGATTCCCTGCCCCGGGACACACACACTGACCCCGGAGGGACTGGATTCCCTGCCCCGGGACACACACACTGACCCCGGAGGGACTGGATTCCCTGCCCCGGGACACACACACTGACCCCGGAGGGACTGGATTCCCTGCCCCGGGACAAGTGCTCCTTTGTGCGTTAGACATGCAGCAGCTGTGTTTGGGTTAATGATGAAAGGATCCTCGTCTCTCAATTAGCTTCCCTGGGATAATAACAACGCGCCATTAACAGATCGGCCCCACGCCGGGAACATTAACCCTTTCACTGCAGGCAGCCAATCCAGAGCTTACTTCTCTGTGGATACATTTAGTAGAGTTACCCTACTTATACAGGGGGCCGGTCACTGATTTATCTATACATTATACAGGGGCCGGTCACTGAGAGAGTGGTAGATTAATGGAACAGCCTCCCAGTAGAAGTGGTAGAGGGTAATACAGCGAGGGGATTAAACATGCATGGGATAGACAAACGGCTCCTGAATCTAAGATGAGACCAACGACTGATTAAGGTTTGAGTCGTTACAGCAGGAGAAACGGGCGACCAGACGGGGGCCGGAAGGGGCCGCTCTGCCTGCAGGTTCTATGTATCTGCGGACGAGGTGTTATCTCTGACCAGAGTATTGGCTGATTCTTTGTAAGTATGTTTCGTGACATTCATGTACGTCATGGGTGATTAAAATGCAAAAGGACTAGGATTTGCCAATATGGCCCCCGTGGCCCCCTATTGCTGGCAGCCTGAGTGTAAATGCATGATTGATAAGCCTGGAATTCATATCTTAAAAGACATTCACTGAGGGCAGGAAACGCAGAACAGAGAGCCGGTTAACCATTAAACCCGCCGTCATGACAGCCCGGCCGGAGACCACCGAGGCCAGAGACCAAGCAGTTATTAGCACTGGCAGCCGCTCCAGCAGAGATGGATGAGGGGACGGGGTTAACCATTACCCCTGTCACTCAGGGCAAGGAGGCGATGAATGGGTGCAGCTGGGCCACTCAGCAGCGCCACCTGCTGCTCATAGCAGGAACAAGACAAATACCTCAATAATAGAGATTATATACAAAAAAAAAACCGAAAATCACTAAAAGTGGAAAATCCTACCAAAATCCTAAACATTCGTGGAAGTGGCAGGGGCTGAATCCACACTCAGAATCCTCGGAGGTTTTTCCCCAAAAATCTAAAAAATTAAATGAAAATAACCATATAGAAATGTCATGCATAAAGATTTTATCCTCTACGGATTAATAAAATATGTTTAGGTTATTTCCCCCTTTAAAAAAAGAATAATTTATCATATTTTCCCCTGAATATTGACAATTTAGGAAGGAAAATCCTTGAAGTCGCGGCCTGAAGGGGTAGTGCTGCCCCCTAGCGGTGTTGGCTGGGATTACCGGCGCTTCACTCACTGAAGGTTCTAAGGGGGAGACATTTTTTGTATCTTGAATTTTATTAAAAAGTTTCCTTTTTCACAGCGAAAACACAAAAAAAAGGAAATATAATATAATGGTGCCGGTCCTGATATCCTACTACGCAGGAATGGGGCTTTATAGTTATCCCAGTGTCTCTAAATTCTGATTAACCTCTACCACTTCTGCTGGGAGGTGGTTCCACTTATTGACCACCCTCTCAGTAACGTAAAAAAGCCTCTGACCCTCTATTACTTTTCGTTGTGTCTGAGACTGATGTGGAGACCCCAGAGGAGTTCTGCCGTGCTGGCTGTTACCGGGGACGTTTCCGGCGCTGTCACTCAGGGTCCCGACGTCGGGCTTTTCTCCCTGCTTTATCCCTGCCTGAATACAGGTGACTCCATTCAGAATATCTTAACCTCCTGAAAAGTCACGGTTTCCATAACGACCGTTTTTAGAACCACTGAGTTGCCACTGATACATAATCCCTACGATAGAGTGTTTGCTCCATGAGAGCGGCGGTTTGCGGAGGGACTGGCCCTGCTGAATAGGGACACCTGGGATTTAGAAATAAATCTGGCCTCCATTTCTGTGAGAGGCGACCCAGTAACGTTTCTTCCGCCCCAGTGACTTACATGCCGGGAAGGGGTGAAGACGCGGCGCGGGGAGGCGGCAGAGGCGGCAGCTCCGTTGGAGGGATGTGTCCTGGGCTAGCAGGGCTTCAGGCGTCCCGGGTTACCCACCGGGCGGAAGTAGAAAAACAGCAGGTCGCCCGTTATATATTAGGTCATAAATACAGCCCGGATTCCATCACTGTATTAACCTCTACCACTTCTGCTGGGAGGCTATTCCAGTTGTCTACTACCCTCTCAGTAAAGTAAAACTTCCTCCCATTTTTTAGTTTGGATGTGATTGAAAGCGTAGTGCGTACCGGAGCTGCCGCCCGTCACTGTACACGCGTAACACGCTGCCGGTGAATGACGATAGGGGGGCCGCGTTGGGGATAATTTCGGGGGATCGGTCGCCTCCTCCGCTTTCACCATCACTTTACTCAAACTACCGAGCGGGGGCTCCTTCCGCGCCCCGGGAGAGTCTATCACCTGCGGGGGGTGCGCCTGCGGGGCATTTATAATTCTTACCACAAACATTAAAACGAATTCATTTATAACCCCGTCTCCTGCTGCTTCTATACACATTACGGGGCAAACATTCTGACCTCCTAGAAAAGAGGGGCATCAGGGGAGGAGAGAGGGGCATCAGGGGAGGATTTGGGCTCCACCTGGGCGTACCCCGAGTATCCTCCCCGCACCCTCCATACCGCGTATTACTGAAGTTCCGCCAGCAGGTGGCAGCACAAACACACGCATGCGGTATATCCCTGCTGTACTGGAACTACCCCCCTGCATTATTCTGAGTATTGTCACTTTCATGACTCCTCACCACCGGCAGATCATGTTTTTTTAATAAGAGTTAAGATATTTGGTGTAAAATTAAGGGACTTTTTAACATTTTATTTTACTGAGAGGGTGGTGGATGAATGGAACAGACTCCCAGCAGAGGTGGTAGAGGGTAATACAGTGAGGGTATTAAACATGCGCGGGATCGGCATACGGCTCCTGAATCTAAGACGAGACCAATGACTGATTAAGGTTTGAGGCAGGAGAAACGCGAGAGGCATTAGCCGACAGTCCAGGAAACGTGGCTCAGAACGCACTGACCGCGCCCACCACTGACCACTCCCATCACTGACCACACCGCACACTGACCACTCCCATCACTGACCACACCGCACACTGACCACTCCCATCACTGACCACACCGCACACTGACCACTCCCATCACTGACCCCACCTGCACTGACCACGCCCTGCACTGACCACGCCCTGCACTGACTGCACCGCTTCCCCCGGAACGTCTGAAGTTATTCTTGTAGAACGGCGGAATTATTAGGCGATTCGCGGTTATAAAGCTAAACATTCTTCATCTACAAAAGACAATCACTTTAGTGGATTCTATGCGTGTTTAATCCCCTCACTGTATTACCCTCTACCACTTCTGCTGGGAGGCAGTTCCATTTATCTACCACCCTCTCAGTAACGTAAAACTTCTTCCATTCCATCTCAGTCTCTGAACCTTTAGTCTGAGGTCACGGCTTCTTCTCCTAACATTCCTTCATCTTAGAAATTAACTTTTATTGTAGTGGCGCATGTCCAGCATTATGTCTAAGAGTGCATGCAGTGTGGCTGTGATGATGCATTGCATGCAGTGTGGCTGTGATGATGATGATGCAGTGCATGCGGTGTGGCTGTGATGATGATGCAGTGCATGCAGTGTGGCTGTGATGATGACGATGATGCAGTGCATGCAGTGTGGCTGTGATGATGATGATGATGCAGTGCATGCAGTGTGGCTGTGATGATGATGATGATGCAGTGCATGCAGTGTGGCTGTGATGATGATGATGATGATGCAGTGCATGCAGTGTGGCTGTGATGATGATGATGATGCAGTGCATGCAGTGTGGCTGTGATGATGATGATGCAGTGCATGCAGTGTGGCTGTGATGATGATGATGATGATGCAGTGCATGCAGTGTGGCTGTGATGATGATGATGATGATGCAGTGCATGCAGTGTGGCTGTGATGATGATGATGATGCAGTGCATGCAGTGTGGCTGTGATGATGATGATGCAGTGCATGCAGTGTGGCTGTGATGATGATGATGATGCAGTGCATGCAGTGTGGCTGTGATGATGATGATGATGATGCAGTGCATGCAGTGTGGCTGTGATGATGATGATGATGATGCAGTGCATGCAGTGTGGCTGTGATGATGATGATGATGATGATGCAGTGCATGCAGTGTGGCTGTGATGATGATGATGATGATGCAGTGCATGCAGTGTGGCTGTGATGATGATGATGCAGTGCATGCAGTGTGGCTGTGATGATGATGATGATGATGATGATGCAGTGCATGCAGTGTGGCTGTGATGATGATGATGATGCAGTGCATGCAGTGTGGCTGTGATGATGATGATGATGATGCAGTGCATGCAGTGTGGCTGTGATGATGATGATGCAGTGCATGCAGTGTGGCTGTGATGATGATGATGATGATGCAGTGCATGCAGTGTGGCTGTGATGATGATGATGATGATGCAGTGCATGCAGTGTGGCTGTGATGATGATGATGATGATGCAGTGCATGCAGTGTGGCTGTGATGATGATGATGATGATGATGATGCAGTGCATGCAGTGTGGCTGTGATGATGATGATGATGATGCAGTGCATGCAGTGACACAAACCATTGCAATTCATGAGCACATCTTGTAGCCAGAATTGGAGGAACAGGAGTTAGGGGTCGTGGATAAATGTACCACGGCTGCAGTGAACGTTATAAAGCATTTCACGGCCAGAGATTCGGGGACACCGTGAGACAGCGGGCCGAGCCGGCGGGCGCGGAGTGCTGGATGCGGTGACAGGAGGTGGAGGCGGGGGAAGGGGTGGGTTGGGGGTTAGAGGAGTGAGGATTGCAGGAGAGGGAGGTGAGTTGGCAGACGCTCCCTTCGTGTTCTGCACAGCTGGGCTTCTCCGAAAGCTCCACATGCAGCGCTGAGAGGAGGACCGCGGCGGGCAGCGGGGAGACGGGCGGCGGGGCAGCAAGGGGTAAGGCAGGCAGGGCCCGGGGCACAAGGGCGGTGGGCACAGCCAGGGGAGATGCCAGGCCGGGTAAGAGGAGAAAAGCCCCCCCCCCCCTGTAAAAACCTGCAGTCATGGAGGCTCCGCAGATCGTGCCCAGGAGCCCAGCAAGGGCCACACCATGCCAGCCACAAAGGGGCATCTCCGCCCCCCCCCCATCCTGCCCTGTTACCCTATTATACAAGGACCCCCCCTAAGCAGCACCTGCCCCCCTTACCCTGCACCCGCCGGATCAGAAGAGGTGCGGGTTGTGGCCCCCATGCAGGTTCAGGGGTGTCAGGTATTTCCCCAGCACCCGCAGACAGGGGGTCCGTGTTTTGGGGGGCCGGTCTGGCAGAGTGCGGCTTGCCCTTGAGAGGCAGACGGTAACGCTCCGTGCCGCATCCTCATCGGGTCTTTGCATTTTAACAGGGGCTGTCGGTGAGACCCCCGCGGGGGGAAGATACGAGAGGAGGGACGCATCACGCAGCGATGGAGGAGACCGGGGGTCTGAACACCGTGTGATTCATCCCCAGCGAGACCGGCTGCGGCTCTCTCACCGCCCGAGGTACGCGCATGCATTCACCCCGACGGCTGCGTTAAACCCGCGGGCTGGAGCCGGGCGGGCAGCAGGTGCACGGACAGGGTGATTGGGGCCACCGGCCATGGTCCTGCGGAAGAGTCAGCGCCGGTCCAGGTCCTTGCGGGGATGATGGTTCGGGAAAGGCTGGGGGGAATCCTGCCGGGTGGTGTACCTGCGCCGCCGGGTTATTCCGAAGAACCACCGGGGACACGGGAATCGGGATGGAGGAAAATGAGGATGGGGTGGAAAAAATCATGCAATTATCGCAACATATATGAATTAACCGGAATCAAGTGACCGGCACAAAGCGTTCCTGACCCACTTATACCGGCGTTATTTATATATACATTATATACACATTATATATACATTATATACGTGATATATTCATTATATACGTGATATACACATTATATATACATTATATACGTGATATATTCGTTATATATACATTATATACGTGATATATTCATTATATATACATTATATACGTGATATATTCATTATATATACATTATATACGTGATATATTCGTTATATATACATTATATACGTGATATATTCATTATATATTCATTATATACACATTATATATACATTATGAAGGCGTTGTGTATGTATAATGTTCATATATGATAGGTGTGTGCTTTTAATCAGTATTTATTTGCATATATTCCATTCAGAATTCAGATGTCCCCTATATGTTGTATATATGTTGTATATATGTTGTATATATGTTGTATATATGTTGTATATATGTTGTATATATGTTGTATATATGTTGTATATATGTGCATTGCGCGTGTGTAATTGTAAGTAAATGTTATATTTATAGATATATACGGTATATCATGTGCAGTATATTACTGGGGATACTGGGCTGGATGTTGTATACTGGGGGCACGTCGTGGTTGTAGATGTTGTGTACTGGGGATACTGGGCTGGTTGTTGTATACTGGGAGCACATTGTGGTTGTAGATGATGAGTACTGGGGATACTGGGCTAGATGTTGTATACTGGGAGCACATTGTGGTTGTAGATGATGAGTACTGGGGATACTGGGCTGGATGTTGTATACTGGGGGCACGTCGTGGTTGTAGATGATGAGTACTGGGGATACTGGGCTGGATGTTGTATACTGGGAGCACATTGTGGTTGTAGATGATGAGTACTGGGGATACTGGGCTAGATGTTGTATACTGGGAGCACATTGTGGTTGTAGATGATGAGTACTGGGGATACTGGGCTGGATGTTGTATACTGGGAGCACATTGTGGTTGTAGATGATGAGTACTGGGGATACTGGGCTGGATGTTGTATACTGGGAGCACATTGTGGTTGTAGATGATGAGTACTGGGGATACTGGGCTGGATGTTGTATACTGGGGGCACGTCGTGGTTGTAGATGTTGTGTACTGGGGATACTGGGCTGGTTGTTGTATACTGGGGGCACGTCGTGGTTGTAGATGTTGTGTACTGGGGATACTGGGCTGGTTGTTGTATACTGGGAGCACATTGTGGTTGTAGATGATGAGTACTGGGGATACTGGGCTAGATGTTGTATACTGGGAGCACATTGTGGTTGTAGATGTTGTGTACTGGGGATACTGGGCTGGTTGTTGTATACTGGGGGCACGTAGGTCTTTGCCGTAGGTCTCGGCCTTATCTTGGGGTCTTCTCTGACCTCTTACATCTCTTGATGGCCTCTCCTTTTCATTTTTGCTCTTATCCTCCAGCGCCCCCGGTCCCGTCCTATATTTTGTCTCTTATCCCCTTTTTCTCCCTCTCTTAGCCCTCTCTACGTATTCTGTATCCCTCACTGCATGGCCTCCTCACTATGAGGTCTCCTCCATGGAGTTCCTCCTCGGTTCTGAGCCTCTTTCTTCTACAGTCTCCTCTCTGACCCTTTCCTCTGCCTGACTCCTTCATCCAGACTTCATTCTGACTCGTTTTCCATTCATCTCCCTCTTGCTCCTTATTATATCTCCATCTCTCTCACCTCCCTGATGTTCTCTCTCTCACCTCCCTGATGTTCTCTCTCTCACCTCCCTGATGTTCTCTCTCTCACCTCCCTGATGTTCTCTCTCACCTCCTTGTCCTTCTCCCATCCCTCCACCCTTCGTTTAGAAAATTAGACTAAGAGATCTCAAAATGTCCAGCTTTGGGGAGAGAAGAGAGAGAGGGGATGGGAGAGAAGGGAGAGACGTTTAAATAAATAAAGGGATTTAACAAAGTAGAGGAGGGAAGTTTCTAACACTAGAGGGTGAGATAGAATGGAAGGAAGGATTACGTTACTGAGAGAGTGGTAGATAAGTGGAACAGCCTCCCAGCAGAGTCGGTAGAGGCCGATTGGGTCTGGTCTGCCGGCAGATTCTCCGTTTCTATTACAGCATGTGTCGGCAGTAAGCAGGATGATATTGACCACGGTGTTTAGCACACCCCGCAGCTGTGTGGTAAAATAAAGGGTTAAATTCATCTTCTGCAGTGTGATGGAAACACTCAGTATTGTCCCGTATTGGAGGTTTCTAAAGATTCTAGAACGTTCCACTGATCATTCTGCACACAGCCCCCCCTCCTCCGCTCCACCTCGCGGACCCCGGCCTGCGGCAGACGTGGTGTGCTGACAGGTGTGTGCTCCGAACGGGGGCCGGCGAGACCCAAAATCCCCCCGACGCAAACCTCCGAACGGGGGCCGGCGAGACCCAAAATCCCCCCGACGCAGACCTCCGAACGGGGGCCGGCGAGACCCAAAATCCCCCCGACGCAGACCTCCGAACGGGGGCCGGTGACAGACCCAAAATCCCCCCGACGCAGACCTCCGGTCACAATAAAAAGCCAATAAAACCCCCAAATCAGCATGCACTTTATCGCCGGGGATTCCCGAGATGCTGCTAACGGCTAGCGGGCCACGAGACCGACAGCCCAGGCGCTGCTGAGGGGGATACGGATCGGCTCTGAATAACGGCGGTTTTGGATCCTTTAAGGGATCCTCTGGCCGGCGGTTGTTTAGTCCACTGGCTGGTCACTGGTCGGGGGTCCGGTTTGTGGCCGCAGTGCCTTACGGTTAACCTACAGGTTGGCGCTAACCCAAGAAAAGCCGGTGTCCTATACGGGGAACAGAGCGGGGGAGGGGCGGCAGCGTCACTGAATTCTAGTCGGTCCAACAGAACAACCCGAGTATCAGAACACCCCCCCTCCCCCGAACCTCGCCGGGGAGTCCCGACTTTTGCCTTCACAAGCTGCAGCTTCCCATCCCCGCCGCGTCCCAATGTCTCACTCCACTGAAGCATTAGGGAGAAGCTGCAGCTTTCCATCTCTCCTGTCCCAAGAATTCAGTCCACTGATTGGTCGCTTGAAGCTCGGCCAATGCTGCGGGCGAGACCGCTGTGCACCGGCAGTGATTTATATTATTGGAGGGCAGGGCAGCCCGCAGAGGGGTGCGTTAATATGGGGGTGTCTATACCCATAATGTGAAGGTGACCCGACGTGGGCCGCCCGTCCGTGGCTCCTGGGAGTTCCAAGCAAAAAGTTCCATAACGCAAAATTGTTTCATAAACCCAAAAGCCACGTTATTTTGTCCTCGTTTTCTGTAATGAGGCATTAGCGGGGGGGGGCAGATCCTGGGGGTCCGAGCGGCAGAAGAGATCGATGCCGAGTATCGATGAGATGACTCACCGGATGATGATGATGTCATAACGCACTCCTGGCTCACATAACATGTCGCGGCCGTTACATGCAACATCATTCTGTCTGACGTGACACATTTTACGCCTCTCATTGAATCCGACGTCTCGTGGGACCCCTGAAGGGGGGGGGGCCTTACATGTTTCATAAGACAGAGACCCGAGTGGCATCGCTTGCTACCGTTATTACACAATTCCTGCTGATGTAACATCTTCTTCCAGGCCGATCTGCCGTTAAATAATATGTTTCAACATAAATAACATCCTGTCCTAATACACCGAAGGGAAAGAGCGCAGGATTATTCCTCCCCGTCAACTACAGTTGCTGATTGTTGTTGATTGGTTGAGCCCTTGTAACAGTTGGGGGGAGGGGAGATGTTCGCACATGAAATAGGTTATGCTGGCCGTGTCTCCCCCCTGATGCCCCTCTCTCCTCCCCAGATGCCCCTCTCTCCTCCCCCGATGCCCTCCCCCCCCCCCCCCCGATGCCCCTCTTTTGTAGGAGGTCAGAATGTTTGCTGGGTATGAGGGGATCGCAGGGTTCTACAGCCCTAAAAGCCCCGATAATGTGTATAGAAACAGCGGGAAACGGCTTTATAAATTAAACGGGGTAAATAAACCCCATTATTCTTCTTCTAAATACCCCACTCGGTTACACAAATACCCCGCCCTCAGCCGCGCCTCTAACCCCACCCCTAAACCCGAACTGCCCCCTCCGGCCGTGCTGTTGGATGGTTGGGGTCTCTCAGGGGTTGTGATGCCTGACAGCTCCTCGGATACGCAGCACAGAGAGGGTTAACCCTTTTAACACGGCGGCACCGTGGTTACCAGGTGGTTGCCATGGTAGCCGTGGGCCACAGAGACGCTTAAAGCAGCCCCTCTAAGGTCTTGTTGGAGTTTGTATTGTGAGGACGGTCACTACGGGGGGGGGGCAGGAATACAACGCCACGGCGTATGTGTCACCAAACTCACAGCCCGCCGTACGCCAAGCCAACTGGAGCCGAGTATAGTGGGGGGCGGGAAGGGGCAGATTCCTAGGGGGTATTCTGCAGATTGCCTCCCCCATGCATTTGTAAATGGAAGGGCCTTAAAGTGCAGTCAGTGGGCCACACGAGGGCCGGAGCTGTGCGAGTCGTGGTGTTTGCCCCTAGCTAACTGCCCCCACCTCCCCCATGTGATATTACCCCCCCATTATCATGATGTCATACGTGTGATGCAGCGTGTTATTGTGCGTAACCAACGTTAGCCGCTTCATTCCTGAGACCGTTTACTCCTGATGGAAGCACCCCGCCTCGGGGCGATGAAAGGGTTAACGGACCAGCATATTTATATTATATATTATTATATATTATATTATCAGCTGGGGGGGGTATAGTAATAACGGGCCGCTGCGCATGCCCCCCCAACCCCCTAAACCCAGCACAGCCGTCGCCCATCTGAAGAGGACACACATCCCATCCGGGGGGGCTGCAGGTGGGGGGGGCATGAATATTGGGGAGAAAATGATCTTTTAAATGGGAAGCTCAGCTCTCAGTCGCATTAAAGAGCATTTAAATAGCCCCCGCTGCGTGTGGCCCCCGGCACTGCTGCACTGCTCTGGATTACGGGCTTCTCTGCGAGACAGCCCACCGTGCTGACCGCTCTCGCAGACCCGGCCGACACACGCTCTCTTCCCCCCGAGGGCCCGCCAGTCACAATGTGTCTGAACGGCGCAGAAGGGATGCCCGGCGTGCATGCGCACTACTCAAAACCAATGCAAGGAAGGAAAAGGCACTATTACCGTTGTTGCCATAGCGATAGATGCGTAATGCCAATTACTAAATACAAATGTATCAGAAACCGACGTTATGCGAGTCCTGCGAAAGCGGCCGTCTTAACTTCCTGTTGTTGGGATCTGCAGGATTATTCCTCCCCATTAAGTTGCTGATTGTCGTTGATTGGTTCAGGCAGCCTTTGTTAGGGTCGGGAGGGAGATTGGAGAAAACGCCATGACAGGGAATTGGAATTTGCGTCCTCGTAATGAGATGATGTCATGCGCTGGTTCCAGGAGGATTGTGGGTAGGCGAGTTTTCCTATTAATCCTCCTGTAAGACAAATAAAAGCTTCCAAATAATACGTAATCCCATCATTAACCGTTTATTTCACTTTGGACAGGGTGATGGGAGTTTTACTCCGCGGCTATCTTGCCCCTGGGCACCAGCGAGTTACTGAAGCCTCACTGGCCCGGGCTAATTCTACCCTAAACCAATCAGATAACACCTGGTCATATGGAAACGCCCATGTGGTAGGCTTTTGTAATTCTCCATTGACCCTGAGGTCTTATTGCCAAGTATTACCAAGTAACCAACTCCCATCACTCTCAGTACAATCTTCATTGTGACATTGTCTGTATGAAGACTTAACCCCTTTATTACCTTTTAGATGTACAGGTACGTCCACAAAAGATATGGCAAAATTACCTGTAGGACGTACCTGTACGTCATGCGTGTTTCACAGCAGCGGGAGATCAGACCGTCTGTTGGCAGCCCGCAGTTCCCCCCGTCAGCAGAAGCCGGCATTGCTGGCTTCCTGTCGAGTGATCAATGTGACCGCCGGTACACGGTCAGACGGCACATACTGAATGCCTAATCGGCGTCACTGTTAACACGCACCGGAAAGTCACTGGAGGTCTGTTCCGACCCTACTTGGCTCTCGGATTGCTCCCTCTGCTGGATGATCACAGGTATTGCGATCAGCAATGCAAGCCAATGGATTCCGGCCTGCTGATCCCAGTGTGATCAGCGCAGGCAAGAGAGTGAGAACCCTTACATCCCATTGGCTTATCACTACATTATTACCCCGGTCACTACCCCCATCCCCGAAGACAGAAGTATTATAACAAATACCCTATGAGGGATGCACGTGGCCCTCTAGAACATAAATCTGTGTGTGTGCGTTGCATCTGTAATCGGGGGTCGTTGTTTATCTGGGGCCCTAAAACACAGAAGAAGTCCAAAGAAAATTGCAAAAAAATATTTTTTTTGTAGTTTTTCACATACCAGCACTCACAATTATTTTATTTTTTTTGCATTTTTTGGTTTCAAAGCCCTATTTATTTTATTTTTATTTTTTTTTTGAAGAAAAGGATGGAAATGCTAAAAATGGCAAAAGAAAATGTTGGGTATGTAGGTTACTGAAAAAACTTTGGCATGGAAAGGGTTAAAGAACCATCTCCCGGCGGGGACCCCCCCCCCCCATCACTCGCTATTCTGATTAAGTCTATTAAGTAGGGCAGAGAATGACACCTCGGGATGCACGCGTGTTGGAGATTAACGGGTTAATAAGATAACACCCGGAACCTTCTAGCTGAGACCCTCCAAATTTCTCGAAGAATACTCCGGCCCCCCATTGTGTGTTTTTTCTTTTTAATACAGATGGAGGTTACAGAGGAGTTTAATTAATGTCAGTGGAACGGCATCTTTAACATCTGTCCTATAATCCTGTGTCGGCATTCATACCTACCAAGTGTCCTGGCTTTCATAGGACAGCTAATTAAAAAACACCCCCAAAATACTATACTTACCAAAGGTCCTATTATACACTGGGCAGTCCTGATTTGTGGTTAACAGGGGTTGTATATATTCGATGAATTGATAAAGGGGCTAGCGAGTGGTTCTGCCCCGGAGGAGGGGTGACTTTGTACCCGAGCGCCCGCTCCATCTCACAGGGGAAAGGTTAGGAGGCTTGTTAACGCACATCTAATAAATCCACCAATGGGAACGCAGCGTGCTACAAGTGCCCTTATAGCGAGGCAGCATGCGGGGGGATCGGGCTATACATCTGTTGCTAGGCAACTGGCCGAGGCTGACAGCTCCTCGTATAACCTTAATCAGGACGGACGGATCCGGCGGGCGTTCAGGCGAATCCTCGTAATCGGTAATGAAGCCGCCGGGACGGGCTGACGGCCGCGCTCAGGACTTTCTCACCCAAAGCTGCCACCCTACTGTCCCTCTTTATTTTGGCAAGTCCCTCTTTAGGACCCAAATTACCTGATGCCCCCCCCTCTTCTCCCCCCCGATGCCCCTCTTTTCTAGGAGGTCAGAATGTTTGCTGGGTATGAGGGGATCGCAGGGTTCTACAGCCCTAAAAGCCCCGATAATGTGTATAGAAAGGGGGACATGGGGTGGGACAGACATTTGGGTCCCAAATAGGGACTGGTCAGCTAAACAGGGACACTTCAGAGGTATGAATTAGGAATCACCTGACATGATTTGCAGCTGCCCCACGTGAATCCTCATGGTGCGAAGGGTTAAACCTGGCGCTTCTTGCCGGGCCCTTCCTTGTTGTAGAGACCGGGGAGGAATAATTTTCTATTCCTAAAACAGAAAAAAACGCTGTGGAGGGATACGAGGCGAAGGTATTGTGGTTCGTTTTGCATTTAACTCTATGAGTGCCGGTTATTAGCGGTGTACTCCTTCACCCACTGGAAAGTGTTTGCCCACCTAAATTCCATTAGAAAGCCCCTTTTCCGGGCGTTTGGATGTTCGGGGGTTAATCTGCGCTCTTCTATTTATAGGCAGGCAGCTTGGCGTTAGCACTCAGTGCCAGGCAGCAGCCGCGCGAGCCGAGGGGCCGATTCAACGGAGCCGAATCCAGGGCTGTTTGTTTTTCATTATAAAACGTGCATTTTGTTGTGCAAGAGGGGCAGACGGGGTATTATTCTAAAAACCAAGTGCCCTGTGGGGGGTAATTTTGAGCGCTGATGGCGTAGAGGAGATCCTCACTGGGATTGGTGGGATATCTCGGCACGCAACCCGGTATCTAGGCACTGTTACAGGGTCACCGTACCCAAGGCTGGGTACCCTGTTTGAGGGCTGAGGAATCACCAGTCAGTCCCTCATACGGATCGCACTCAGCTATCCACGGATCATCCAGACCACCATTCGTAGCAAACCAAGAAGAACTCTCTTTATTACAAACACACAGAACTTATATCCAATCTCAATGCAATGTGTACCGAACCCAACCCCCACTCCCATCAGCCACATCCCATCACAAATCCCATCAGTATACAGGGGATGTATCAGGTGAGGGGATTACAGAATACAATGGGTTCCCCCACCTGTGTTATCCCCCCTGTAGTGCGGGTGCCGTCTGGGCAGACAGGGCTGTGTTGGCTGATTAAGAGCCCCAGCCAGATTATAGGATCGTCTCCTTGAAGGCTGGGGCTGAATCCACATCAGTCTCTGGGCCGGTTACACAATAAACACAATATAATATATTACCGGGTCACAGTATACAGAACCGGACACAAAAGTGCTCCGTGACCCGGCTAAACTTCATATGACATATGAGCCAGCTAGCCTGGCCCTGTCACAGATCTCCCCCTTGACCAACGGTCCGGCAGACCAGGCAGATCCTCACGGGTCTGCTGCAGGCTGTCCGAGTGGACAAAGTTCAAAGGTGCAGGCCTTTGTTCATGGCCCCCTTTGTCAGAATCATCCATTGAAGGTGGGCCAGGGCCCTGGTTGCCCAAAAGGATAGTCAGTAGTCCTCTGTGAATTGGAGGACGGTCCCAGCTCAGCCGGGGGCACATGGCTATCCCCCTCACCAGGGTAACAGGGGCACGTGGGGACTCTTGCTCCCTAGTCTTGGGAACTGAGTCTGGGGCAGCTGCCAGGCCAGGGTGGTTGCATGGAAGGAAAACCCTGCTGATCGGGCCGGGGGCACTCGGGGAACCAGGGAAACACGTAGAGGTAGTAAGCGAGGCCTCTACCGGGACACTGGAGTGACCTAGGGGACACTCTGGGACAGGAACAGGTGCCCTTACAGGGTTATTGGGCGAGCTAAGCAGCTCTGCGGGGTACTCAGGGGACCCAGGGGAATACTCCGGGGCAGGGACAGGTGCCAATACTGGACCACCGGGAGGGTTAAGCAGACCCTCGATCTTCCTCTCTGGGACAGGTGCCTCTGCCTGGGCACGGGGAGAGTCAGAGGAACACTCTGGGACAGTGACCTGGGCTTCTAGGAGGACACTTGGGGAACCAGGGATCACTTCGGAGAACACAGGGATAGGAACGAGGGCCTGCGCCAGGCTACTGAGAGGACCCAGGGAACTCGGCAGCCCCTCTGGCGCCCTCGCTAGGTCGGGGAAAGGTGCCTCTACCGGGTCACCGGGGACTTCAGTGGGAACCTCTGGGGCAGTGATCCGGGCTTCTCCCAGGACACTCGGGAAATCAGGGGGACAATCTGGGGCCCTGGCTTCTACGAGCATAGATAAGGGTTTGGTGAGGGGGATTGTGCCACTTACTCGGGCGGTGGGGACAGTCATCTCTTCTGCCGGGGTAGAGCAGCCAGGGTTGTCGGTGAGGACTTGGGTCGGAGCTTTTGGCTTCCTCCTCCGCTTCTTCTTGCTGGCGAGGACCTCGGTTCTTCTCGCCAGGGCAGGGGCCGCAGAGTAGGTGAAGAGGACCTCGGTCCCACTCCCGCAAGTTGTAGTACCATGCTCCCAGTCTCCTTGTAACTCCTGGAGCTCCACTCTCCGCAGCAATTCTTTATAGTCCCTCTCGAGCTGCCATTCCTCTTGGACCAGGCAATCCATAACAGCCTCCAGCTCGGGGGGAATAGCATAAACCAGGACTTCTGCACGGTTGTCCCAGATTGTATCCCTGCGGTACTGGCAGGGGCTTCCGAAGGACGAGTCAAATTGGAAGGCATCATATATCAGTCCTGGGTCGATGGGGCAATACAGCATCAGAGGGTCGCTGTGGTCTTCACCTGCTAACTGCTGGGAGAATCCCTGGTAGCGGCTCTGGAGGTCGAGCTCTGCATATATGAGACCCCTCAATTCGTCTTCCCACTCCGGCAACGGGTTGTCCCCCAGGAGTGGAACTCGTAGATCCCACATTGTCCAGTACTGTGCCCAGTATGATTCGAAGTGGGGATGGGAGAAATCATCCCTCCAGTCTGCAGGCGCAGACTCTAACTGCCTCTGCTGGTGTTCCAGCTCACACACCTCGGCTGTAACCCGGTCTGTCTCATCCTCTGGTTCTCGGAAGGGTTGGATATCCTGGTATGATATTTTGGGGGTCTGTTCCCCTAGTCTGGGAGATACAGACCCACTCTGGCTCAGTTCCTGGTGACACATTTTAATCACCGCCGTCACTTGCTCCGATGTAGCCCCTCCTGGGTACAGGGATAGGTGCCATAGAATGTTCTTTTGTAGAGCACTCAGTCCGAGGCTCTCCTCTGGGGCATCCTGGTGCCGGTCCCTCTCTCTGCAGTCCGCAATCAGAGTAGCCTTTCCTTTGCTACAAACCTCCAGGAGCTCTCTCGGTGTCTCTCGTCTGCAATCCCAGTTGGTGGTTTGGATTTCACCCAAGTCGTGGGATTCTTCCCACCGCTGCCAACCAATGTTACAGGGTCACCGTACCCAAGGCCGGGTACCCCTGTTTGAGGGCTGAGGAATCACCAGTCAGTCCCTCATACGGATAGCACTCAGCTATCCACGGATCATCCAGACCACCATTCGTAGTAAACCAAGAAGAACTCTCTTTATTACAAACACACAGAACTTATATACAATCTCAATGCAATGTGTACCGAACCCAACCCCCAATCCCATCAGCCACATCCCATCACAAATCCCATCAGTATACAGGGGATGTATCAGGTGAGGGGATTAAGGGATACAATGGGTTCCCCCACCTGTGTTATCTCCCCTGTAGTGCGGGTGCCGTCTGGGCAGACAGGGCTGTGCTGGCTGATTAAGAGCCCCAGCCAGATTATAGGATCGTCTCTTTGAAGGCTGGGGCTGAAGCCACATCAGTCTCTGGGCCGGTTACACAATAAACACAATATAATATATTACCGGGTCACAGTATACAGAACCGGACACAAAAGCGCTCCGTGACCCGGCTAAACTTCATATGACATAAGAGCCAGCTAGCCTGGCCCTGTCACAGGCACGCAGCCCAGCAAGCAGCCCGGTATCTCGGCACACAGCCCGGCAAGCAGCCCGGTATCTCGGCACGCAGCCCGTTATCTCGGCACGCAGCCCGGTATCTCGGCACGCAGCCCGGCAAGCAGCCCGGTATCTCGGCACGCAGCCCGGTATCTCGGCACGCAGCCCGGTATCTCGGCACGCAGCCCGGTATCTCGGCACACAGCTCGGTATCTCGTGTCTGGCAAATAAAAAGCAATGAAATCATAGTCCAAAGAGGGACTACTTTGCCTTGCAGAAGTCTTTGGAAGTGGCAGCCTGTGGCAGATTAGTAATCCCACCCAGAAGCCATCTATGTTCCCGGCGTTGTTTGTAGGTTAAGGAGGTCCGGTAAGGATAGCCGTATATAATATATATAATATATATCACTTCCCGGTAACTGCGCTGTGATTGGTTTCATTTGCTTTGTCTTCTTCTGGTTCTGGCCACATTATGGTCCTGAAGGACCGAGTTGGACACCGTTGGGTTAATATGAGTTACACGCGTGTAAAATGTCGCATAACATATTGAGAACAGTCTCCCCGTCACGGCGTATTTGCGTTCTTTGACGTTATGTTCCCGTCTCTTTTCAGAGTGATGTCCCTGCAGAAGACCCCCCCCGCGAGGAGCGAGACCGGCACGAGACGGCTCTCCTGGAGGTCTGCGTAGAGAGTCTGTCTGTCGCTCAGAGATGAAGCCGTGGATGCAGAGGAAGAAGCGCTGCTGCCCCTACAGCTCTGCCCCCTGTACCCCGCCGGGCACACCATGATCCTTCCCACCCCGCCGCTCTCTCTGGGGCTCCCTGATAGACACCCCCGGCTCGGCTGAGGGATGGCCTCTTTGGATCTTCCTTATCGTTGCCCGAGGTGTGGGGAGCACAAACGTTTCCGGAGTCTGTCTTCTCTGAGGGCCCACCTGGAATACAACCACACGTACGAGACGCTCTACGTCTTGTCCAAGACAAATAGTATCTGCGATGCCGCCATCTTTCCCTTAACCAGCGAGACGGCCCTGCTTACCCCGGCCCACCGCAGGGAGGTGTTTGAGAGCACATCGTTCCAGGGAAAGGAGCGGAGGTTCTCCAGGGACGCGGTCCAGCCCGAGGACCCGAGTCCAGCATCTTCGCGTTACCCGCCGGAGGTAGACATTCCCCTCGGGGAGATATTCACCAAGACCACGATGGCATCTCACTCCCCGCCGCCTGCCGCCGTGGACGCCGCCTACGAGGAGGGCCTGGCAAGGTTAAAAGTGAGGGCGTTTGAGAAGCTGGAGGTGGACAAACGCCTGGAGAAGCTGACCGAGGAGGTCGAGCAAAAGATAGCCACCCAGGTGGGCCGACTGCAGGTGGAGCTGGAGAGGAAGAGCTCGGAGCTGGAGAAAGCCAAGCAGGAGAGCGTCAGGCTGGGCCGGGAAAAGCAGGAGTTGGAGGACAGAGCGTCGGAGCTCACGCGCCAGGTGGACGTCAGCGTGGAGATGCTGGCCTCCCTCAAACAGGATCTGGTGCAGAAAGAGCAGGAGCTGACCAAGAAGCAACAGTAAGTGGCGTGTGTACAGAGGTAGTACTCTCAGCCGCGCACGACGCAAGAAAGCGGCACCAAAAGGAGTATCCGCCGCTATCGCGGGTCCTACGCGATACATTTACCGTACCTACTGTACTGTTAGAAGCCCTTTGTACGTCACCGCGGAGTATGACGGTGCTATAAAAGTCAGTAAGTAATAATATACCATGAGAGCGGCCATCTTAAATTCCTGTTCGTAGGAACTGTGTGATTATTCCTCCCCATTACGTTACTGCTCCTGTGTTGTTATGTCGCTGATTGTCAGGTTTGATTCAATGTAACGTCCCGAAGCTGTCTCTATAAACAATGAGATGTTGTAGGATATTAGGAGACGGTCCGCGGCGCTCGGTGTCAGTCTGTGCTGTCTCTGCACTGACTGCCGGCTGTCACTGAGAGGTGGCCTCATCCGATGATGTCACCGGAGAGACACGTGTCATACGAATCAGACACAGGAGACTCTGTATCCATCACATGATGAGATGTGACAGCCTGTGGGGTGGAGTGGGGTGACTCACTTGGATAAAGAGACACTCCGGATTTCCCGAGACCAAACTGGCAGAAAGGGAGAAGAGCGCCTTGCGCCCGGGAGCTTACAATCTAGTCGATTGCTAGAAATTGCTCAGATCAGCCATGAGTCGGGTGTTACATGTACGGAGTGTGACGTCATCGCGTAGATGTCATGTGGACAGAGCTACGCCGTGACATCACATCAGGATCATAATGCGTATATATATATATATGTGGGGTTTGACTGACGTTATACTTCCTATGTTTGTAGTGCATATTCTGCGGCGCTGTACTAAAAAAAGTAGACCCGGATCATATGGCATTAAAGGGGTTAACGCTGCAAAAATCACGCGCCGCACCTGATCCTCGCACTCAACTTAGACTGATGCGAGAGGTGCGATGTCGCCCGAGCCGTGTGACGCAGGGGAGGGGAAGGTGTTATATATATATATATAAATACAGTATATATATATATATATATATATATATCATGGGCTGGGCGGGGAGGAATAAGTGCTATAATCCATTTTACCATTTAATTAAGAAACCACCACAGGGGAAAGTTTTGTTTTATTTAAAAATATATCTATAATAATCATAAAAATTTAAAATTTATTAAAGCACATTAAATCCTTTTTTATATATATGTCACAGTATAATTGTATAAAACTGTGGCAAAACGTGGCAGAACTAGAATTATCTGATCAGCAAGAGGGGAGAGATAATGGGGAGGAAAAATCATATATTCCAATGGTAAGGGATAATTGCTTAAATCTTGGGGAAATAATATTTATCAAAAAATATTCGTTTTTGGCAGATATTATCTGTTAAAAAAATGAAAATACTTTTTAATAAGCGAATGAATAATAAATACAAATCAACGACTGCTCATTTCTCCAGCTGTGGGAAGCAGTTTAAGTCGATAGTTACAAATCCCTGAATATAAATACCGTTAATATGCCCTGAAATGTTTGATCGCCTAACAAAAGATGGCCTACATTCCTGGCGGAGTGCGGAGGCTTCATTCTCCTCATTCTCTCACTCGCGCCGGGCGGCCGTTCTCTTGGAGAGATGTCTGTTCAGAAGGCGATACTCGGGATTATTGTTTAAATTGTGTAATAAATTGTGGCGTCGATCAGCAAGCAGGTTCTGCGTTTAGTTCGGCGCCTGATGCTGATCACCTGGGATTTTCTGGTCCAATGAGATGTAGCCTGTAAGCTCCTCGGGGGAGGAACCTCCTTTCCTAATGTATTCATGACTATTGAACCACAGTCAGGAGGTCTGTAGACCACGCAGATTGATTATCATTGTTGGGCGGCACTTATTGTACAGACTGGCAGATGCCCTGCGGGCCGCCGGCCGGCAGCGCTCTGTACTGCCAGCTGGATATGACGGGCCGCACCCTGCATGACTATAAAATTACGGGCAATTTCGTATATTTCCAATGTTAATCTTTTTTGTAATTTTGTGACATCGCTACAGAATCTGCTGGCGCTCCAGCAATAAGCGTCAGCGAATAGGCCGAGACCATTTTAAGAAGCTTTTTACAGTTTCTATGGCAACGACTTTTCAGTGTTTTGTTTTTGTTGTTACGTGAAAATTACGTATTGCCAGCAAAAATTCTGCAGAGGGCAAAATCATTTCTCGGAAGGGTTGGGGCATCGAGCAGGACCAGGAACTGTGATTCTAACGCGGCATTCAAACCGGGCATTCAAACCGGGCATTCTAACGCGGCATTCTAACGCGGCATTCTAACGGGGCATTCTAACGGGGCATTCTAACGCGGCATTCTAACCGGGCATTCTAACGCGGCATTCTAACGCGGCATTCTAACGGGACATTCTAACGGGGCATTCTAACGGGGCATTCTAACGGGGCATTCTAACGCGGCATTCTAACCGGGCATTCTAACCGGGCATTCTAACGCGGCATTCTAACGCGGCATTTAGTTATAAAAGTATTAAATAAGCAGAGTAGGTGGAACAGCAGCTTTAACTCCATTTTCCAGGTGCCGAAGCCAGTTGTAGAGAGAATGAATTCTGTGTGTATGTATGTATATATGTGTATGTAGGTGTGTGTATGTATATGTGTATGTATGTGTATATGTGTGTATAGATATGTGTGTATGTATGTATGTGTATGCGTGTATATATGTATGTATAGATGTGTATGTATGTATGTGTATATGTATAGATGTGTATGTATATGTATGTATAAATGTGTGGTGTATATATGTGTGTATGTATGTGTATGCGTGTATATGTATGTATAGATGTGTATATGTATGTATGTATGTGTATGTATTATGTATGTATGTGTGTGTATATGCGTGTATATATGTATGTATAGATGTGTGTGTGTGTATGTATGTGTATATGTGTGTATATGTATTATGTATGTGTATATGTATAGATGTGTATGTATATGTATGTATAAATGTGTGGTGTATATATGTGTGTATGTATGTGTATGCGTGTATATATGTATATATAGATGTATGTGTATATGTATAGATGTGTATGTATATGTATGTATAAATGTGTGGTGTATATATGTGTGTGTGTATGCGTGTATATATGTATATATAGATGTATGTGTATATGTAAAACATCCAAAAATAGTTACCGGCACTCCAGGGACTTCTTTAAATAATCACTCCAGAAACTGCAGTTTCCAAATCAACGTTTCAGTCTGTTTATTAGCCTTTCATCAGGACGTGTATATGTGTATATGTATGTATGTGTGTGTATGCGTGTATATATGTATGTATAGATGTGTGTGTGTGTATATGTATGTATATGTATTATGTATGTGTGTGTGTGTGTGTGTGTATGTATGTATATGTGTGTATATGTATTATGTATGTGTATATGTATAGATGTGTATGTATGTACGTGTGTATGAATGGATGCAGTGAGAAGTGCCGTGTTGCTGTCCAGCTGCTGTCGCAGACGCCATGCAGAGACTGAAGCCCTCAGCAGTTCCGCGCTCGGCCATTGATCCCTCTCACAGGGGAGATCCAGAAATTAACCGTGTCACTGCCAAAGGGCAAGGTGCTGTATTCTTCCCTCTGGCATTGAACTGGTTAAATAATGAATTTACTACCCTGTAAAATCAGGGTCTCTACCCCACAGGTGAGATGGGGGAGAGAAGAGAGAGATGGGGGAGAAAGGAGACCAAGAGGAGAGAAGAGAGACAGAGGAGAGAAGAGAGAGACGGGGAGAGACATTTAAATACATAAAGAGATAAAGGACGGGAGGGAAAATTATTTCTGAGGAGGAGAAAAGTTATTTTCATGATAGGGTGGTAGATTCATGGAGCAGCCTCCCAGCAGAAGTGGTAGAGGGTAATAAAGTGAGAGTATTAAACATGCATGGGATAGACATACGGCTCCTGAATCTAAGACAAGACCAACGACTGATTACTGAGTCTTTATATCAGGAGAAATGGCCGGCAGAGTAGATAATTTGTGTAAAGGATGATTTTTACCCCCAAATCTGTGAAGAGGGTATTTTATCTATCGGTGAATAATCTCCCCCAAAAATCGCTTCTGTCTGTTTATTTGTTCTGTTTGGCCTCGTTCTCTCGCTGTACGTGGTTTATATTGTTTTTGATATTGGGTGCTCGGGGAGGGAGCGGGCCGTGGTATGGGGTTATACGTCGTGGGTAATATTGGGTGCTCGGGGAGGGAGCGGGCCGTGGTATGGGGTTATACGTCGTGGGTAATATTGGGTGCTCGGGGAGGGAGCGGGCCGTGGTATGGGGTTATACGTCGTGGGTAATATTGGGTGCTCGGGGAGGGAGCGGGCCGTGGTATGGGGTTATACGTCGTGGGTAATATTGGGTGCTCGGGGAGGGAGCGGGCCGTGGTATGGGGTTATACGTCGTGGGTAATATTGGGTGCTCGGGGAGGGAGCGGGCCGTGGTATGGGGTTATACGTCGTGGGTAATATTGGGTGCTCGGGGAGGGAGCGGGCCGTGGTATGGGGTTATACGTCGTGGGTAATATTGGGTGCTCGGGGAGGGAGCGGGCCGTGGTATGGGGTTATACGTCGTGGGTAATATTGGGTGCTCGGGGAGGGAGCGGGCCGTGGTATGGGGTTATACGTCGTGGGTAATATTGGGTGCTCGGGGAGGGAGCGGGCCGTGGTATGGGGTTATACGTCGTGGGTAATATTGGGTGCTCGGGGAGGGAGCGGGCCGTGGTATGGGGTTATACGTCGCGTTGACGCTTGGTTATTATCTCGCAGGGAGGTGATGGAGATAGACTTATTCCTGAAGGAGACAGCGAGCCGCGAGGCCAACGCCAAAGTGCGTCTGCAGCAGTTCATCGAGGAGCTCCTGGACCGGGCCGACAGAGCCGAGAAACAGCTCCAGATCATCAGCAGCTGTGGCAGTACCCCCAACGGCAGCTTGGGGCGCTGCAGTGTCCCCGGGTACAAGGTGCAGCCCAGGCAGGTGCGTATGAAGGGAGGCGGCGAGGGGTAAAACCCTGTCCTACGAACGGTAAGGGTGATGGCCAGGAGAACAAGTAAGTGCCAAGATGGCCAATCTACGGGGCCAAGAAATAGGTGGGAAATATAAGATGCCCCCTGTGGAGGACCCACGAGTTACTGCATGAACCAGTCCCACGAACTACGTAACGAGAGATGGCTGGAAGAGTTTCCAGTAGATGTTAATGATTTTGGACCAAAAAAGTAGTTGTGGTGGTGATGATGATGGTGATGATGGTGGTGGTAATGGTGGTGATGATGATGGTGGTGATGATGATGCTGATAATGGTGGTGGTGCTGATGATGGTGGTGATGATGCTGATGGTGGTGATGATGATGGTTGTGCTCATGATGTTGGTGATGATGCTCATGATGGTGATGATGGTGGTGCTCATGATGCTGATGATTATGGTGGTGATGGTGGTGCTCATGATGCTGATGATTATGGTGATGATGATGGTGGTGATGATGATGGTGATGATGATGGTGGTGCTCATGATGGTGGTGATGATGATGGTGGTGCTCATGATGGTGGGGATGATGCTCATGATGGTGGGGATGATGATGATGGTGGTGATGATGGGTAATCAGGATAACCATTTATTAAAATTTCTTTTAAAAAATACAAATTTCTCTATTCTCCCCCCAAAGCGGGACAGGAACCCCGGCCCAGGCTCAGCTGCCCACAGCTCGTATTCAGCCGCCAATCCAAGGACCTCCTCGAGTGTTGGGTGAGCGTCGTTCTGGTCACGTCACCCACCCCTTCTCGTGCAGCTTCGCTCTCTCGTTGCGCGGATCGTACAAATGCCTGTTTGCCAAAATTCTGTGGTTACCATAGAAACGTGGAATCTGACGGCAGATAGGAAGCATTCAGCCGGTTGAGTCTGATGTAAAGACCTGGGTGAAGTGAGGCAGAAGTGTAAGCGCTGTGACCGGCCGCTTTGTCTCTCTTTCATCTCTTTATTCATCTTTTTACTACACGTAGCTATCCTTTAACCGTCTCGTTTATGATGCTGACACGTTAATAAATGTTAATAAATCAGAGGTTTTTATCTTCCGCAAACGTCAGAGGTGCCCTAAAGAGAGGACAAACTTGGTCCTCCAAAGATAAAAGAGAGGTCCTTCTGATAAAGAATGTCCGGCGTCCGGTTATTTTTGGCCTGTTTTTTTTCCAGGGCCCCTGGTAGAGTGAAGACCGTCTCCCAGAGCTCGGGGGGGTACGACAGCGACGTCGCAGAACAAGCGGCAGAGGACGAGGCCTCAGACGGCCCGCGCTTCACGAGGAACAACTCGGGCTTGGAGAGCAGCTTTGAAAGAAATAACAATACCCCGAGCTCCGGCCTTCGCAGGCAGGCTATCCAGAACTGGCACCGCCGGCCCTACCGGAACAGCACAGAGGGGGAGGAAGGGGACATTTCGGACGTGGGATCCAGGACCACGGAATCTGAGGCGGAAGTTTGGGAACACGAGAGCGTCGGCTCTGCGGAGCTCAGGGTGTCGGGAGGCTGCCGGGCAAAAGGTAAGGAATGGCGGCAACAGCCTATAGAGGAGAATGATGATGTACTGATTGGGTGCCCGCCATAACTCCTCTCGCCCATACGGTGGAGGCGGAAAGGAGTAATAAGTACCATGACTTCTCCTACACGATGGAAAGGGAAGATATCCCAAGAATATAGTCCGGAATTCTAGGAGATGCTTCTAGATTTCCATTGCTTAAGGTCCACAAACTCAAGTGTCCAGAGAGATGTATTCATGAACCCGGTCCCACCGGCGGTGAGGAGACTGCTGTGCAGCACTGGTGACCTTCTCCCACTTGCTGCTCCCAGGAAGTTGCGACGGGAGGATGCAGAGACCAGAGAAGGGGAGTCCTTCCCGATCGAATGAGGTCATCAGCCCCGAAATCCTGAAGATGCGGGCGGCCCTGTTCTGCATCTTCACCTACCTCGATACCAAAACCCTGCTGCGGGCGGCGGAGGTCAGCAGGGACTGGAAGTTTGTGGCCCGGCACCCGGCCGTGTGGACCCGGGTGTTCCTGGAGAATGCGAGGGTGTCTCCGAAGGTGAGATAAGCCGCCTGTCACCCGACCGCGTGGCTCCTACATCCGTCCCTGCGGCGTCGCTATCTCTTCATTTATTCTGTCTGTTTAACGGCATCTCATTAACTAATCAATATCCAATTACACGGCGCTTTACATTCTGAGAGCCATTAACGTTAAAAGCCGGTCCACCACGAGCACTGAATATGGATTGGCTGAGACCGCCGGGGGAGGGGGGGTTAGATGGTATTGCCGGCAGTCCTTGCTGGTGGATTGAAACCAGTTACCCCGACATTAATACCGCTTTCTAACCCAAAAGAAATAAATAAAACCCTTTCCTTGTTAAATGTAGAGCCTCGTTCGCAGAGCTGACAATCTTTGTGCGGTTCTCTTTCAGTTCTTGGTCACGCTGTCTCAGTGGTGCACTCAGACTCACTCCTTGACCCTTCAGAACCTCAAACCTCGTCAGAGAGGAAAGAAAGAAACCAAGGAGGAATACATGAAAAGCACACGGTAGGAGCGGGGACCCCCAGCTCACGGTGGGACTGGTCCAGGAGCTCGCGCTTTAATCCGTATTCTGGCGTAGTGCCCCCTCATATATTTCCATGTGTTCCCTGTCCCCCCGCAGAATCCCCCCCATATGTTTTTGCCCCTTGTCTCCTCCCAACAGCTGATGAGACCCCCGTGCACAGAAAGCTCACCCATTGACTTTAATGGCAGCTCTTTAATTCCATTGATTGGATTGGAGAGCGAAAGCAGCCAATCGGTAGAGAGGAAAGTCAGAAGAGAGAGAGAGATGTTCAGCTGCAGCTCTGCAGCTTCTCCTAAAGATATATTTTTTTAGTGTGATTGTTCACGTTGAAAAATGCTTGTGAAAGTAGTGACAGCGGATCAGGGTTACTCACCAGTCCTTTAATACCCATGGGTGGGGCCGCCGGGGGCTTTAGAGCGTCCCCTTACATGACATTTACCCCCCTGGAGTGCTTGGAGACCCACGACGTACTCCGTGTGTTTGCAGGGGATGTCTTGAAGCTGGCCTGGAGTCGCTGCTCAAAGCGACAGGCGGGAACCTTCTGATCCTGCGGATCTCTCACTGTCCCAATATCCTGACCGACCGGTCCCTCTGGCTGGCCAGCTGCTACTGCCGGTCACTGCAAGCCGTCACATACAGGTACTGCCGGTCACTGCAAGCCGTCACATACAGGTACTGCTGGTCGCTGCACGCCATCACATACAGGTACTGCCGGTCACTGCAAGCCGTCACATACAGGTACTGCCGGTCGCTGCAAGCCGTCACATACAGGTACTGCCGGTCACTGCAAGCCGTCACATACAGGTACTGCCGGTCGCTGCACGCCGTCACATACAGGTACTGCCGGTCACTGCAAGCTGTCACATACAGGTACTGCCGGTCGCTGCAAGCCGTCACATACAGGTACTGCCGGTCACTGCAAGCCGTCACATACAGGTACTGCCGGTCGCTGCACGCCGTCACATACAGGTACTGCCGGTCGCTGCAAGCCGTGCCGTGTAATCACTGCAGATCGTTACTCCCAGTGCTCAGCGCTCTGAATTCTTTTGTTATTATTGTTTTGCCTAAAGTCGGTTTGTGTTCCTGTAACTTTCAGAAGTTCGACGGACCCCGTCGGGCACGAAGTGATCTGGGCTCTGGGGGCCGGCTGCAGAGACATCATTTCCCTCCAGGTGGCGCCGTTGCACCCTTGGTGAGTTCCTTCGATTTTGCTCCAAATAATGGAATTGGAGATTCTGGGCCGAATCTGCCAGAAAAACACCCAAAAATGACTCTGACGGCTAAACCCTGTCCAGTGGGCCGGGTAACCTCTCCCTGTACTCTCTTCCAGCCAGCAGCCCACGCGGTTCAGTAACCGATGCCTGCAGATGATTGGACGGTGCTGGCCACACCTCCGGGCCCTTGGTGTTGGAGGAGCCGGCTGCGGAGTGCAGGGTCTCTCTTCTCTAGGCAAGTGAGGGGGGCTTTAGGGCAGTAAATTATCCTTTCATGGAAGCCTCTAAGACCGGAATTATTAGGAATTTCCACCGTATTATCGGGTCGCCTCGTCTCCATTTATTTCTATATCGCCAGCAGATTCCATAGCGCTGCTGCAATAGGGGACAGGGAAGATCTCATTAACAGACGTTAATTAACCCTCATTAACCCTGCTAGGTTAGGGAGCTTACAATCTATTTGGAACGGGTCATAGTTATAGCACCAGAGTATCTTTATTTAAACAAAAGCTCGACCCCGGCGCCCCCTCATGGAGAAAAAAGAAAAAAGCAGCTCCCCAAAAACAAAGGGATTTGTTTTTGGGGAGCTATCTATCCACCATTCTATCCACTGCTACATGTATGATGCATACCGTGTTTAGGATCCATGCGGGGATTAACCCTTTTGTGGTAAAAATGATGACACTGTATGCCCTCCTACCGGCCGTGGCTTCATTCGTCGGTACGGGGTTTAATAAATGGCGGGCGGGCCGGTTCCTCTCGATTCTCCACGGCGGCCGCTCTCTCTCCGCAGCTCGGAACTGCATGCGGCTGCAGGTGCTGGAGTTGGATCACGTCACCGAGATCAACCAGGAGGTGGCCGCTGAGGTCTGCCGCGAGGGGCTGAAGGGGTTGGAGATGCTGGTGCTGACCTCCACGCCGGTGACGCCAAAAGCCCTCCTGCATTTTAACAGTGAGTATTGGCCTGCGGTGGGGTCTCCTGCCCATATTACCCTCACGACACCGGGGCCTGAGACCGGGGCCTTATGGGGGGCATTTACAGGGTGTTCTTAAGATTAAAGAGTTAAAAAGTTACAATATGAGTGGCCAATCAGAAGAAAGAAGGGTGAATGTTCTAAGCGTCAGAGGCACATTATGTGAATAATTAACCCCTTGATGACAATTGCCGGTCCGGGCACGTCACGGAAAAACATGTCGTTAACGACAAATGACGTGCCAGGACCGTCATTTGTTAAAACGGGTAAAAAAAATCGATCCGTGATCAATTTTTTTTACCCAAACGACCTCGAGGCATTCAGCAACGCCATGATCGGAATCAGGGGCCATGTCTGGCCCCTCCCCGGGGCGTCAACATCCGCCATACAATGTATGGCGGCGGACGCCCGTTTTAAAAGCGTTTAGGAGGCGATCAACGATCACCTCCTAAACTTAAATGGTGTCGCTGGAATGCCTCGATCAGGAGGCATCCAGCAACACCAAACACTTACCTTTGGATGGGCTGTGATCTTCGTCATCAGCAAGATGCCGGCGACCCGGGAAAAAAAAATAATAAAGACGAAAAAGTTCGCTAGACGGTCTCCTGACCCTCTAGAGAACTCTGGCTCCAATTGCAGGTTGAATACAGGTACTGCATTCAACCATGCAAGTCAATGGAGCTCAGCTTTCTAATCACAGTGTGATTAGAAAAAAATAAATTAAAAATAAAATAAAATTAATAATCATTAGAAAAAAAAATAGTAAAAAACCAGTAAAATGTAAAAATAATTTCCCTCTGATGTCACTATCAGGGGAACCTTCAAGTTGAAATTTTTAAAAAAATAAATAAAAAAAAAAGGCAAAAAAAAAATATATATATATAAAAAATATATTTTTGTGAGCAAGTCCTAAAATTAGCACATTAGCTTAAAACAATTCTCACATGGAAAGAGTTAAAATACTGGCATATTAAATGCCCGTGGGGTGTCTACTTTAAAAAAATGTATGATTTGATGGGGTAAATTGAATTGGCCGGGTTCAACAACGTCCCAATTAACACGGGGGGAAGGATGGCCACACATCTAATTTCCAATTAGAAAAATGCACACGTACCAAATGTGGCCTTTTAGTTCCCCCCAAAAATGACAAACCCATGCATGTGGGGTATCACTGTACTCAGGAGATGTTGCTGAACACATATTGGGGTGTCATGTGACAGCGGCATATACCAGGAGCTGTAAATTCATACATAAAGTAGGTGTGTGTGGGAAAAATACACTCAAAAAAATACTACTGCAAACTTTGAAAACATGCTGGTGGTAAAATGTGTGCATGCAAAGAGTTAAAATACCAGCATTTAAAATACCCTGGGGTGTCTAGTTTTCAAAAATATATGGCTTTATTGGCCACACTGAAATGGCCCGGCTCAAAGATGTACCAAATTGGCATTTGGGGATCCACTGCCCATGCCCTAAGTTCAACATTGAAAAATGCGCATGCCCCAAATGTGGCCCTTTTGCCCCCAAACAGCCAGGCAATGTCGTTCATGTGGGGTATCGCTGTACTCAGGAGATGTTGCTGAACACATATTGGGGTGTTTTGTGATAGTGACATATACGAGAACTTTTTAATTTATACCTGAAGTAAAATGTGTGTGACAAAACAAATGCAAAAAAATGACTACCACAAAGTTTGACAAAGACTGGTGGTAGATATGGTGCATGGAAAGAGTTAAAATACCAGCATTTAAAATACCCTGGGGTGTCTAGTTTTCAAAAATATATGGTTTTGTTGGGCATACTGAAATGGCCCGACTCAAAGATGTACCAAATAGGGCATGGGCAGTGGATCCCCAAATGCCAAAGTTCAACATTGAAAATGTGCATGCCCCAAATGTGGCCCTTTTGCCCCCAAACAGCCAGGCAATGTCGTTCATGTGGGGTATCACCGCGCTCAGGAGATGTTGCTGAACACATATTGGGGTGTTTTGTGATAGTGACATATACCAGAACCTGTTTATTCATACCTGAAGTAAAATGTGTGTGACAAAACAAATGCAAAAAAATTACTACCATAAAGTTTGACAAAGGCTGATGGTAGAATTAGTGCTTGGAAAGGGTTAAAATACCAGCATTTGGAATACCCTGGGCTGTCTAGCTTTCAAAAATATATGACTTGATGGGGTAAATTGCATTGGCCGGCTTCAAAGATACCCGAAATGGCACATGGGGGGAAGAATTACCAGATTTGGAAAAAATGAGTAAAAGATTTTTCAACTAAAATTTTTCTAAATTTTTCACCATATTTTATACTTTTTTTAATAGTAAATAATACGATACAATCAAAACAATGTCATCTAAAGAAAGCCCTTCTTGTCCTGAAAAAAACAATATCTAATGTGTGTGGGTTCAGTAAACGGGAAAGAAGAAAATTACAGCTAAACACAAGCAGCGCAGAAATGTTAAAAAGGCCATTGTCACGAAGGGTACAAAAAGTAAAATCAGCCTTTGTCACGAAGGGGTTAAAGGTGCCGTTCCACCGAGTCTGCTGAATTTAATGTTTATTACGTTTATTTCACTAAATGCAGCATCGGGAGCCCCGTTCCTGGTGTTACCCACAGTCCAGACCCTTCCCGGAAATAATCCTTTAGTAGAACTTGCCCCTCTTCGCAACATTTGCAGGGAACGCTTAATTGTCACATGACATAAACGAAGGCACCGCTAGGCGACTGCTGCCGAAACTGGATAAAAAAAAAAAAAAAAGCTCCTTAAGAGGTTCTGCGTTGTTTTCATGAGATGAAAGTCACAGATCTGGGGCACTCGTGTGTTTTGTAAGTGGAACGGCACCTTTACGACGCACTCTAAAGGGATGCTGGGATCATTCTGTGTCGGACCGGCCTGGCGTATCTTGGGTTGCCCCGGGTTCTAATGGGTTACACGGATCTGATTGGCCGCCGGGTTCTGACGGCTCAGTTATTTCTCGCAGGTGTCTGTCGCACCCTGAAGTCGATCGTGGTGCAGGTGGGCATCGGGGATTACTTTAAAGACCCCAGCAGCCCGGAGGCCAGGAAGCTCTTTGAGGAAATGGTGAACAAACTACAGGTAAACGTAAATATATCTACATATATGTGCTATTTGGGGTGTTACTATAGTAACGTAATGTTTAGCTAAGCAAATAAAAGCCAATCAGAATTGTAAGGGGAAGCACATTGTGTATCGTGGGATTGGGGACTGGGGACGTCTCCGCTAGTAAAGTCCTCTTTCTCAAAGGGCAGTGTTCTAGAGCGCAGTGTATTAGAGAGCAGTGTTCTCGTGCGCAGTGTATTAGAGGGCAGTGTTCTCGTGCACAGTGTTCTAGAGGGCAGTTTGTCTCGCTGGCAGTGTTCTAGAGGGCAGCGTTCTCGTGCGCAGTGTTCTAGAGGGCAGCGTTCTCGTGCGCAGTGTTCTAGAGGGCAGTGTTCTCGTGCGCAGAGTTCTAGAGGGCAGCGTTCTCGTGCGCAGTGTTCTGGAGGGCAGTGTTCTCGAGGGCAGTTTGTCTCGCTGGCAGTGTTCTAGAGGGCAGTGTTCTTGTGCGCAGTGTTCTCGAGGGCAGTTTGTCTCGCTGGCAGTGTTCTTGTGCGCAGTGTTCTAGAGGGCAGTGTTCTCGAGTGCTGCTGCACTTTGGGTTATACGTTGAGAACGCCGATTGGGCTCTATCATATAATATTATCATGCATTTTATGTTCCAGGCTTTGAAGAAGAGACCTGGTTTCTCCAAGATCCTACACATTAAAGTAGAAGAAAGCTGCTAGCCCCACGCTCTTCTGAAACGGACACTTTATGATCTTGAGGTCTCCGGAACGCTCCGATGTCCCGAGTCCGCCGAGCGAGTCTCCCCGTGAGAAACGCCACCTGTTTGCCAAATACACACTTCTAGGAGCGCGTCCCAGACCTCCTCGCGGAAGAACAAGAAGGGCTTGAAGGAAACTGGAGTCACCTCCTTCAGCCACGGCGGGGACTCCAAACTTCAGGGTTCTTTAGTTAAACTTTTGTGTTCTTGCGCGTCCGTTATGAGAAGTCGCCAAGAAACGCAGTATCAGGCTCAACCACGGCGGCCCCAAAAACACGTAGCGATATAAACGTTTCTACCGAGCATCGGAGAATAACGTCACATGATCATCATCATCATCATTATTATTTGTGTTTTTGTCAAGTGAGATATACGTATAAATCTGTATATTAATATATATATATAAATTTTAATTATAAATATATATATATATACATTATTATTTAAAAAGTAATAAAATAATACTGGGAGTCAGTAGGCGTTCTGGGAGAATGGAACTGAGATTATTCCAGCAGGACAGGTTCCGGGACCAGTGCTGTCCCTACCGGGCGAGACAAGGCCGACCCGGCCATTTCGGATGACAAATTAGCCAAATCTTTGATCTTTGGCACGGCGATAAACCGACCCGGTGCTCGAGGGGAAGAAACAGACGTAAGGAACGCTTGGGTCCGACTCCCCGTTGGAGTTTTTATTTCCAAGAACAGCACCTAAGACTCTGCTGGAGATCAGCGAGGAGCCAAGTCCAGAAGGTGCCCCCCCCACCCCGTTTACCAGTAATCTATTTTCATGCATTTTCTGGGGGTTTTCAGAGTTTTATTAAAAGAAAGCGCGTATCGGTGGTTAATGACCGGCACCAGCGGGGTCGCCACGCTTTACGGCGTTTAGAGAAAAGCGGTGGTGCCGGATGCTGCTTTATGTACAAAAGAGCCAAAAAGAAGCCATTTCCCAAAATCCATGATCTCCACAGTATTCCGATGTAGAGACGGTGTAATGTAAGCAGCCAATGGGAACCCCGTCCTGCTTCATTCCTATTGGCTGCTGTGTGGCATGTAGATAAAAGCGGTTCCCGAGTGGAATCCGGGCGTTCCGGACTGTATATTCTTGGTTCTGGTGATTCTCAAACCAATGGTTACGAGCCAACGCCGATAGGTTCCGTCCCCGTATTATTTCCTCCGTAATTTTAGGCACGCGGATCTTTAGCGGCGTCCTCTCCTTGTCACGTTAGAATTAGGCAGTCCCGGAATAAAGGGTGGAAGGGGGTTCCAGTTTTCTGTAAATCTGTTAGCAGGGGTTTGAAAGAATAAAATATAATGTATAGAAAAATTCTATGGCGCTCACAGAACAAAATGAGTTCAAGTGTTGGTTACAACGGGTGTTTTTTTGCGCAGAATCAAGGATTATTATTATCTTTTATTTATTCAATTTACGCAGCGCTTAAGGATTTAGAGGCCAGCGCTTTATAGACCGATTTATTTATGTGGCCCCGTTTTGATGACGTTATTTTTTATCGGGCCGTTTTATATATACCCCCGATCCGATTATTCTTCACTCGGGTAGCTTTGTGTCCGTATCTGGTGGGGATCGGGGATCAGCGGTCCGAGTCTTTACCCCCCGGTAGATCGAGGCAGGGTCGGCGGATTTGCCCGGGCCCTAGGCAGCCAGCGCTCCGGCACGGGAAGGACGCGGCGTTTGTTTTTTTTTTTTATAAAGGAGCCACCATATAGTTTTTTTGGGTGATTTTCCTTTAATATTTAGAAGTACATTTTGGGTTTAATTAACCGGCCCTCGAGTTCTTGTTCAGACTTTGTCCCAAGGCCGTGACGGGTGACCCCCCGGGTAATGGTGGGCAAAGTTTGGTCAAAGTAATAACGACGCAATTTAATAATTCCTCACCAAAGCGTTACTTTAAAGGGGAAGCGCCCCGGGGGGGAAGGGGCGCATCTAACAACGAGGCATTCATCAGGAGGTCTCGGCCCCCCAAGAATTTTTTATTATTTATGAGTAAATAAGCACAGATCGGGGTTCGTTCGCCTTTCTGACAAATTCTTTTATACCACGGGCAGTCAGCACAAGACGTGATCCCCTCACCCGTCACCTGCAGCGTGGGGCGTCACCTAGACACAAGCCTTTTATAATCTTTTAGGTAAAATACAAAAAAAAAAAAAAAAAAAAAAAATGGGTGGGGGCAAAATCACCAAAAATCAACTCTAAAAAGTTTTTTGCCCCCCCCCCGCGCTCTTGGGTCAGTTTCAGATATGATTTGCTGCATGCGATTGGCCGGTGGCTGCGCTCTCCGGCTCCCCCTGCTGGATCTGTGGTGTACGACACCTGTCATTCATGCACTCGCGCTGCCGGAAGCATCTCGACTCCTATTAACTTCCAAGGAGCTCCTATAGAAACCTGTCCGCTCCTTACGAGGGGGTCGCAGCTGAGACGCCGTAACAGAGCACAGGGGCCACGCGACGCGTTCTTTGGCCTCGGATACGACGGCTCCGTCTGATTCTAACTCCATATTGTGTCCCCCCCCCCGCAGCGCTTGTGTCCCTCCATTTCTCATAAGATGAAGCAGAGGTTTGTCATCTAAACGGACAGGGAAGTTCTCCCGAAAGGAACTACAACTCCCATAAAGCCGTGCCAGCCAAAACAAGAAGTCGCTCCTGGAGGTTTAAGGGTATCTGAGTCCCAATTATTTTCAGAGGGTTAAATAAAAATAAATCCGTGTTTTATTAAAACACTACCAGAAATGAAGAGTACAGTGCAGGGTATATGAGGTGCGCTCATGCGCAGCCCCCTCCATGCTGAATTTATTGTGGATAGGAGCTGTTTATGTTGAATAAAGATTACAAGGTGCTCTCCTCACGTCTCCGCGTGTCAATGTTTCACAAAACAAGTCTTACGCACGGCGTCTAGCGGCACAAACACGAAATGGTGAGAGGAGAACGGGTCCGGCAGCCGGGGAGGAACAAATACTCCCGCACTGGGTCCGCTTAGCCCGAGGCTCCCTCGTACGGAAGTAAACATTAAACGTGACGCCAAAGGTTAGCATTTTCTTTTACGGTTACACCGCACTTTAGTAACTCCTGGGATGCCCCCCCCCCACCAGGTTAAAGGTCACTTTTGGTACAGACTGCCCTGAAATTTGTCATTAACCCTTTATATCCATCCCAAGACAGAAGGCCAAACAGACTCCACAGCGAGATACCAGGACAGGGCTAACGCTGTCGCCTACGGGCTTCATACAAGCCTTTGTAACACGCGCGACCTCTCGCTGGACCACGGCTACCATAAACATATATAGGGTGTTTTGTCAGATTCTGGGGAGGAAAAACAAGCAAGAACCTTACAGCAGACTGAGGGAAGTGCATTTAATTCAGATTTGTTCAGAAGAAATAAATACAGTTACAAAAACGGCAAAACGCCTGCAGGAAGGAGCCCGGCCGCTTGCCTCGAACCGGGACTCGCGGCATCTAACAGACGCACCAAGCATGGGATGGAGGGACTGCGGGCGGCGCGGGCGGCCAGACGTCGGTAAGACGATTTGTGGGTTAAAGGGGGTAACAGGGACCCAACAAGAGCTTTCGTTTGTTTTGGGCGCCGCGGCTATGAATGAAAAGGGAAATGGTAGTAATACCCGCTAACTATCATGTGCTTCATCGCACAGTCCCAGTTAGGGTTATACACACTGGCGATCTGTAATAAGTACGACGCTAAACTTTTGCCCTGGCTGATCCGGCCGCTATAATCCCAGCCGCTAATAACCCCTTTGTGTTACCATTAACCCTTTGGTGATAGCGCCGAACCCACAGTCCTCCTTTTAAACTGGTACTGACGTGAAGAAACGTGACCGGGTCGGACAACGGGCTGCAAGCATGGTTTAATGATGGTGCGGCCGGCCCCTGCCGCGGCCCCCCGGAGCGCCCTCCATGGTGGAACGTGGATTCTTGATGGTTTCGTCCACGGAAAGGATGAGGCAGGCTGCTTCGGAAGCCGCGGTTAACGCATTGATCCTGACGATGGCCGGCTCCCAAACGCACGCCTCGAAATTATCAGCGATGTCCTCGTTGTTGACGTCCACCCCGTACCACATACCGCCCTGAAAGCATTCCCAAGACACGGTCAATGCCACGAGCTCGCTAGCCGCCATGCCATGGGGGGGGGGGGGGAGAAGACTCCCAGGACATGCACGGGCACAGATAAGAGATTTCACTGGGTTCTACATGAATTCCACCCCCAAGATATATATATAAGACAATGAATACCCCCGCGTGGCGTGAAGCGTTAACGGCGAGCACTCACCTGGGCATGCTTTGCTCTCAGTTTGTTGAGGATGTTGGTGGCATCGAAGCCGGCGTTGTCACACAGCTGCCGGGGGATGATTTCCAAGGCCTTGGCATAAGAGCCAATGAGGAGCTGCTGCTTGCCGGGAATGGTCCTGGAGTAGTCGCGCAGGTATTTGGAGAGCTCCAT
>JALMGF010000578.1:0-67854 GCA_023333645.1 Sceloporus occidentalis
CAATCAAAACCTCTTTAGTATCTCATATGGTAACACAATTAAAACATTATAATATTACAATCAAAACTCCCCTTTATGATGTCATAATGTTAAGGTGATGATAGCATTATGACATCACAATCATAAGACCCCCTTTCCGGTGTCATAATTATAAGACAACTAAATCATTATGATGTCATAATCAATACACTCTTTTATTATGTCATAATGGTAAAAGAATGATAGCATTATGATGTCACAATCAAAACACCTCTTTAGTATCTCATAATAGTAACACAATTAAAACATTATAATATTACAATCAAAACTCCCCTTTATGATATCATAATGTTAAGTGATGATAGCATTATGACATCACAATCATAAGACCCCTTCCAGGTGTCATATTTATAAGACAACTAAATCACTATGATGTCATAATCAATAAACTCTTTTATTATGTCATAATGGTAAAAGAATGATAGCATTATGATGTCACAATCAAAACACCTCTTTAGTATCTCATGATGGTAACACAATTAAAACATTATAATATTACAATCAAAACTCCACTTTATGATGTCATAATGTTAAGATGATGATAGCATTATGACATCACAATCATACGACCCCTTTCCGGTGTCATAATTATAAGACAACTAAATCACTATGATGTCATAATCAATACACTCTTTTATTATGTCATAATGATAAAAGAATGATAGCATTATGATGTCACAATCAAAGCACCTCTTTAGTATCTCATAATGGTAACACAATTAAAACATTATAATATTACAATCAAAACTCCCCTTTATGATGTCATAATGTTAAAATGATGATAGCATTATGACATCACAATCATAAAAACTCCTTTCCGGTGTCATAATTATAAGACAATTAAATCATTATGATGTCATAATCAACACACTCTTTTATTATGTCATAAGGATAAAAGAATGATAGCATTATGATCTCACAATCAAAACACCTCTTTAGTATCTCATAATGGTAACACAATTAAACATTATAATATTACAATCAAAACTCCCCCTTTATGATGTCATAATGTTAAGGTAATGATAGCATTATGACATCACAATCATAAGACCCCCTTTCTGGTGTCATAATTATAAGACAACTAAATCACTTTGATGTCATAATCAATAAACTCTTTTATTATGTCATAATGGTAAAAGAATGATAGCATTATGATGTCACAATCAAAACCTCTTTAGTATCTCATAATGGTAACACAATTAAAACATTATAATATTACAATCAAAACTCCCCTTTATGATGTCATAATGTTAAGGTGATGATAGCATTATGAACATCACAATCATAAGACCCCTTTCCGGTGTCATAATTATAAGACAACTAAATCATTATGATGTCATAATCAATACACTCTTTTATTATGTCATAATGGTAAAAGAATGATAGCATTATGATGTCACAATCAAAACACCTCTTTAGTATCTCATAATAGTAACACAATTAAAACATTATAATATTACAATCAAAACTCCCCTTTATGATATCATAATGTTAAGGTGATGATAGCATTATGACATCACAATCATAAGACCCCTTCCAGGTGTCATATTTATAAGACAACTAAATCACTATGATGTCATAATCAATAAACTCTTTTATTATGTCATAATGGTAAAAGAATGATAGCATTATGATGTCACAATCAAAACACCTCTTTAGTATCTCATGATGGTAACACAATTAAAACATTATAATATTACAATCAAAACTCCACTTTATGATGTCATAATGTTAAGATGATGATAGCATTATGACATCACAATCATACGACCCCTTTCCGGTGTCATAATTATAAGACAACTAAATCACTATGATGTCATAAATCAATACACTCTTTTATTATGTCATAATGATAAAAGAATGATAGCATTATGATGTCACAATCAAAGCACCTCTTTAGTATCTCATAATGGTAACACAATTAAAACATTATAATATTACAATCAAAACTCCCCTTTATGATGTCATAATGTTAAAATGATGATAGCATTATGACATCACAATCATAAAACTCCTTTCCGGTGTCATAATTATAAGACAATTAAATCATTATGATGTCATAATCAACACACCTCTTTTATTATGTCATAAGGATAAAAGAATGATAGCATTATGATCTCACAATCAAAACACCTCTTTAGTATCTCATAATGGTAACACAATTAAAACATTATAATATTACAATCAAAACTCCCCTTTATGATGTCATAATGTTAAGGTAATGATAGCATTATGACATCACAATCATAAGACCCCTTTCTGGTGTCATAATTATAAGACAACTAAATCACTTTGATGTCATAATCAATAAACTCTTTTATTATGTCATAATGGTAAAAGAATGATAGCATTATGATGTCACAATCAAAACCTCTTTAGTATCTCATAATGGTAACACAATTAAAACATTATAATATTACAATCAAAACTCCCCTTTATGATGTCATAATGTTAAGGTGATGATAGCATTATGACATCACAATCATAAGACCCCTTTCCGGTGTCATAATTATAAGACAACTAAATCATTATGATGTCATAATCAATACACTCTTTTATTATGTCATAATGGTAAAAGAATGATAGCATTATGATGTCACAATCAAAACACCTCTTTAGTATCTCATAATAGTAACACAATTAAAACATTATAATATTACAATCAAAACTCCCCTTTATGATATCATAATGTTAAGGTGATGATAGCATTATGACATCACAATCATAAGACCCCTTCCAGGTGTCATATTTATAAGACAACTAAATCACTATGATGTCATAATCAATAAACTCTTTTATTATGTCATAATGGTAAAAGAATGATAGCATTATGATGTCACAATCAAAACACCTCTTTAGTATCTCATGATGGTAACACAATTAAAACATTATAATATTACAATCAAAACTCCCCTTTATGATGTCATAATGTTAAAATGATGATAGCATTATGACATCACAATCATAAAACTCCTTTCCCGGTGTCATAATTATAAGACAATTAAATCATTATGATGTCATAATCAACACACTCTTTTATTATGTCATAATGATAAAAGAATGATAGCATTATGATTTCACAATCAAAACACCTCTTTAGTATCTCATAATGGTAACACAATTTAAAACATTATAATATTACAATCAAAACTCCACTTTATGATGTCATAATGTTAAGATGATGATAGCATTATGACATCACAATCATACGACCCCTTTCCGGTGTCATAATTATAAGACAACTAAATCACTATGATGTCATAATCAATACACTCTTTTATTATGTCATAATGATAAAAGAATGATAGCATTATGATTTCACAATCAAAACACCTCTTTAGTATCTCATAATGGGTAAACACAATTAAAACATTATAATATTACAATCAAAACTCCCCTTTATGATGTCATAATGTTAAGGGTGATGATAGCATTATGACATCACAATCATAAGACCCCTTTCCGGTGTCATAATTATAAGACAACTAAATCATTATGATGTCATAATCAATACACTCTTTTATTATGTCATAATGGTAAAAGAATGATAGCATTATGAATGTCACAATCAAAACACCTCTTTAGTATCTCATAATGGTAACACAATTAAAACATTATAATATTACAATCAAAACTCCACTTTATGATGTCATAATGTTAAGATGATGATAGCATTATGACATCACAATCATACGACCCCTTTCCGGTGTCATAATTATAAGACAACTAAATCACTATGATGTCATAATCAGTTACACTCTTTTATTATGTCATAATGATAAAAGAATGATAGCATTATGATGTCACAATCAAAACACCTCCTTAGTATCTCATAATGGTAACACAATTAAAACATTATAATATTACAATCAAAACTCCCCTTTATGATGTCATAATGTTAAAATGATGATAGCATTATGACATCACAATCATAAAACTCCTTTCCGGTGTCATAATTATAAGACAATTAAATCATTATGATGTCATAATCAACACACTCTTTTATTATGTCATAAGGATAAAAGAATGATAGCATTATGATCTCACAATCAAAACACCTCTTTAGTAATCTCATAATGTAACACAATTAAAACATTATAATATTACAATCAAAACTCCCCTTTATGATGTCATAATGTTAAGGTAATGATAGCATTATGACATCACAATCATTAAGACCCCTTTCTGGTGTCATAATTATAAGACAACTAAATCACTTTGATGTCATAATCAATAAACTCTTTTATTATGTCATAAGGATAAAAGAATGATAGCATTATGATGTCACAATCAAAACCTCTTTAGTATCTCATAATGGTAACACAATTAAAACATTATAATATTACAATCAAAACTCCCCTTTATGATGTCATAATGTTAAGGTGATGATAGCATTATGACATCACCAATCATAAGACCCCTTTCCGGTGTCATAATTATAAGACAACTAAATCATTATGATGTCATAATCAATACACTCTTTTATTATGTCATAATGTAAAAGAATGATAGCATTATGATGTCACAATCAAAACACCTCTTTAGTATCTCATAATAGTAACACAATTAAAACATTATAATATTACAATCAAAACTCCCCCTTTATGATATCATAATGTTAAGGTGATGATAGCATTATGACATCACAATCATAAGACCCCCTTCCAGGTGTCATATTTATAAGACAACTAAATCACTATGATGTCATAATCAATAAACTCTTTTATTATGTCATAATGGTAAAAGAATGATAGCATTATGATGTCACAATCAAAACACCTCTTTAGTATCTCATGATGGTAACACAATTAAAAACATTATAATATTACAATCAAAACTCCCCTTTATGATGTCATAATGTTAAAATGATGATAGCATTATGACATCACAATCATAAAACTCCTTTCCGGTGTCATAATTATAAGACAATTAAATCATTATGATGTCATAATCAACACACTCTTTTATTATGTCAGAAGGATAAAAGAATGATAGCGTTGGATAAAAGAATGATAGCGTTATGATCTCACAATCAAAACACCTCTTTAGTATCTCATAATGGTAACACAATTAAAACATTATAATATTACAATCAAAACTCCACTTTATGATGTCATAATGTTAAGATGATGATAGCATTATGACATCACAATCATACGACCCCTTTCCGGTGTCATAATTATAAGACAACTAAATCACTATGATTGTCATAATCAATACACTCTTTTATTATGTCATAATGATAAAAGAATGATAGCATTATGATGTCACAATCAAAACACCTCTTTAGTATCTCATAATGGTAACACAATTAAAACATTATAATATTACAATCAAAACTCCCCTTTATGATGTCATAATGTTAAGGTGATGATAGCATTATGACATCACAATCATAAGACCCCTTTCCGGTGTCATAATTATAAGACAACTAAATCATTATGATGTCATAATCAATACACTCTTTTATTATGTCATAATGATAAAAGAATGATAGCATTATGATGTCACAATCAAAACACCTCTTTAGTATCTCATAATGGTAACACAATTAAAACATTATAATATTACAATCAAAACTCCCCTTTATGATGTCATAATGTTAAGGTGATGATAGCATTATGACATCACAATCATACGACCCCTTTCCGGTGTCATAATTATAAGACAACTAAATCACTATGATGTCATAATCAATACACTCTTTTATTATGTCATAATGATAAAAGAATGATAGCATTATGATGTCACAATCAAAACACCTCTTTAGTATCTCATAATGGTAACACAATTAAAACATTATAATATTACAATCAAAACTCCCCTTTATGATGTCATAATGTTAAGGTGATGATAGCATTATGACATCACAATCATAAGACCCCTTTCCGGTGTCATAATTATAAGACAACTAAATCATTATGATGTCATAATCAATACACTCTTTTATTATGTCATAATGGTAAAAGAATGATAGCATTATGATGTCACAATCAAAACACCTCTTTAGTATCTCATAATGGTAACACAATTAAAACATTATAATATTACAATCAAAACTCCACTTCATGATGTCATAATGTTAAGATGATGATAGCATTATGACATCACAATCATACGACCCCTTTCCGGTGTCATAATTATAAGACAACTAAATCACTATGATGTCATAATCAATACACTCTTTTATTATGTCATAATGATAAAAGAATGATAGCATTATGATGTCACAATCAAAACACCTCCCTAGTATCTCATAATGGTAACACAATTAAAACATTATAATATTACAATCAAAACTCCCCTTTATGATGTCATAATGTTAAAATGATGATAGCATTATGACATCACAATCATAAAACTCCTTTCCGGTGTCATAATTATAAGACAATTAAATCATTATGATGTCATAATCAACACACTCTTTTATTATGTCATAAGGATAAAAGAATGATAGCATTATGATCTCACAATCAAAACACCTCTTTAGTATCTCATAATGGTAACACAATTAAAACATTATAATATTACAATCAAAACTCCCCTTTATGATGTCATAATGTTAAGGTAATGATAGCATTATGACATCACAATCATAAGACCCCTTTCTGGTGTCATAATTATAAGACAACTAAATCACTTTGATGTCATAATCAATAAACTCTTTTATTATGTCATAATGGTAAAAGAATGATAGCATTATGATGTCACAATCAAAACCTCTTTAGTATCTCATAATGGTAACACAATTAAAACATTATAATATTACAATCAAAACTCCCCTTTATGATGTCATAATGTTAAGGTGATGATAGCATTATGACATCACAATCATAAGACCCCTTTCCGGTGTCATAATTATAAGACAACTAAATCATTATGATGTCATAATCAATACACTCTTTTATTATGTCATAATGGTAAAAGAATGATAGCATTATGATGTCACAATCAAAACACCTCTTTAGTATCTCATAATAGTAACACAATTAAAACATTATAATATTACAATCAAAACTCCCCTTTATGATATCATAATGTTAAGGTGATGATAGCATTATGACATCACAATCATAAGACCCCTTCCAGGTGTCATATTTATAAGACAACTAAATCACTATGATGTCATAATCAATAAACTCTTTTATTATGTCATAATGGTAAAAGAATGATAGCATTATGATGTCACAATCAAAACACCTCTTTAGTATCTCATGATGGTAACACAATTAAAACATTATAATATTACAATCAAAACTCCACTTTATGATGTCATAATGTTAAGATGATGATAGCATTATGACATCACAATCATACGACCCCTTTCCGGTGTCATAATTATAAGACAACTAAATCACTATGATGTCATAATCAATACACTCTTTTATTATGTCATAATGATAAAAGAATGATAGCATTATGATGTCACAATCAAAGCACCTCTTTAGTATCTCATAATGGTAACACAATTAAAACATTATAATATTACAATCAAAACTCCCCTTTATGATGTCATAATGTTAAAATGATGATAGCATTATGACATCACAATCATAAAACTCCTTTCCGGTGTCATAATTATAAGACAATTAAATCATTATGATGTCATAATCAACACACTCTTTTATTATGTCATAAGGATAAAAGAATGATAGCATTATGATCTCACAATCAAAACACCTCTTTAGTATCTCATAATGGTAACACAATTAAAACATTATAATATTACAATCAAAACTCCCCTTTATGATGTCATAATGTTAAGGTAATGATAGCATTATGACATCACAATCATAAGACCCCTTTCTGGTGTCATAATTATAAGACAACTAAATCACTTTGATGTCATAATCAATAAACTCTTTTATTATGTCATAATGGTAAAAGAATGATAGCATTATGATGTCACAATCAAAACCTCTTTAGTATCTCATAATGGTAACACAATTAAAACATTATAATATTACAATCAAAACTCCCCTTTATGATGTCATAATGTTAAGGTGATGATAGCATTATGACATCACAATCATAAGACCCCCTTTCCGGTGTCATAATTATAAGACAACTAAATCATTATGATGTCATAATCAATACACTCTTTTATTATGTCATAATGGTAAAAGAATGATAGCATTATGATGTCACAATCAAAACACCTCTTTAGTATCTCATAATAGTAACACAATTAAAACATTATAATATTACAATCAAAACTCCCCTTTATGATATCATAATGTTAAGGTGATGATAGCATTATGACATCACAATCATAAGACCCCTTCCAGGTGTCATATTTATAAGACAACTAAATCACTATGATGTCATAATCAATAAACTCTTTTATTATGTCATAATGGTAAAAGAATGATAGCATTATGATGTCACAATCAAAACACCTCTTTAGTATCTCATGATGGTAACACAATTAAAACATTATAATATTACAATCAAAACTCCCCTTTATGATGTCATAATGTTAAAATGATGATAGCATTATGACATCACAATCATAAAACTCCTTTCCGGTGTCATAATTATAAGACAATTAAATCATTATGATGTCATAATCAACACACTCTTTTATTATGTCATAATGATAAAAGAATGATAGCATTATGATTTCACAATCAAAACACCTCTTTAGTATCTCATAATGGTAACACAATTAAAACATTATAATATTACAATCAAAACTCCACTTTATGATGTCATAATGTTAAGATGATGATAGCATTATGACATCACAATCATACGACCCCTTTCCGGTGTCATAATTATAAGACAACTAAATCACTATGATGTCATAATCAATACACTCTTTTATTATGTCATAATGATAAAAGAATGATAGCATTATGATTTCACAATCAAAACACCTCTTTAGTATCTCATAATGGTAACACAATTAAAACATTATAATATTACAATCAAAACTCCCCTTTATGATGTCATAATGTTAAGGTGATGATAGCATTATGACATCACAATCATAAGACCCCTTTCCGGTGTCATAATTATAAGACAACTAAATCATTATGATGTCATAATCAATACACTCTTTTATTATGTCATAATGGTAAAAGAATGATAGCATTATGATGTCACAATCAAAACACCTCTTTAGTATCTCATAATGGTAACACAATTAAAACATTATAATATTACAATCAAAACTCCACTTTATGATGTCATAATGTTAAGATGATGATAGCATTATGACATCACAATCATACGACCCCTTTCCGGTGTCATAATTATAAGACAACTAAATCACTATGATGTCATAATCAGTACACTCTTTTATTATGTCATAATGATAAAAGAATGATAGCATTATGATGTCACAATCAAAACACCTCCTTAGTATCTCATAATGGTAACACAATTAAAACATTATAATATTACAATCAAAACTCCCCTTTATGATGTCATAATGTTAAAATGATGATAGCATTATGACATCACAATCATAAAACTCCTTTCCGGTGTCATAATTATAAGACAATTAAATCATTATGATGTCATAATCAACACACTCTTTTATTATGTCATAAGGATAAAAGAATGATAGCATTATGATCTCACAATCAAAACACCTCTTTAGTATCTCATAATGGTAACACAATTAAAACATTATAATATTACAATCAAAACTCCCCTTTATGATGTCATAATGTTAAGGTAATGATAGCATTATGACATCACAATCATAAGACCCCTTTCTGGTGTCATAATTATAAGACAACTAAATCACTTTGATGTCATAATCAATAAACTCTTTTATTATGTCATAAGGATAAAAGAATGATAGCATTATGATGTCACAATCAAAACCTCTTTAGTATCTCATAATGGTAACACAATTAAAACATTATAATATTACAATCAAAACTCCCCTTTATGATGTCATAATGTTAAGGTGATGATAGCATTATGACATCACAATCATAAGACCCCTTTCCGGTGTCATAATTATAAGACAACTAAATCATTATGATGTCATAATCAATACACTCTTTTATTATGTCATAATGGTAAAAGAATGATAGCATTATGATGTCACAATCAAAACACCTCTTTAGTATCTCATAATAGTAACACAATTAAAACATTATAATATTACAATCAAAACTCCCCTTTATGATATCATAATGTTAAGGTGATGATAGCATTATGACATCACAATCATAAGACCCCTTCCAGGTGTCATATTTATAAGACAACTAAATCACTATGATGTCATAATCAATAAACTCTTTTATTATGTCATAATGGTAAAAGAATGATAGCATTATGATGTCACAATCAAAACACCTCTTTAGTATCTCATGATGGTAACACAATTAAAACATTATAATATTACAATCAAAACTCCCCTTTATGATGTCATAATGTTAAAATGATGATAGCATTATGACATCACAATCATAAAACTCCTTTCCGGTGTCATAATTATAAGACAATTAAATCATTATGATGTCATAATCAACACACTCTTTTATTATGTCAGAAGGATAAAAGAATGATAGCGTTATGATCTCACAATCAAAACACCTCTTTAGTATCTCATAATGGTAACACAATTAAAACATTATAATATTACAATCAAAACTCCACTTTATGATGTCATAATGTTAAGATGATGATAGCATTATGACATCACAATCATACGACCCCTTTCCGGTGTCATAATTATAAGACAACTAAATCACTATGATGTCATAATCAATACACTCTTTTATTATGTCATAATGATAAAAGAATGATAGCATTATGATGTCACAATCAAAACACCTCTTTAGTATCTCATAATGGTAACACAATTAAAACATTATAATATTACAATCAAAACTCCCCTTTATGATGTCATAATGTTAAGGTGATGATAGCATTATGACATCACAATCATAAGACCCCTTTCCGGTGTCATAATTATAAGACAACTAAATCATTATGATGTCATAATCAATACACTCTTTTATTATGTCATAATGATAAAAGAATGATAGCATTATGATGTCACAATCAAAACACCTCTTTAGTATCTCATAATGGTAACACAATTAAAACATTATAATATTACAATCAAAACTCCCCTTTATGATGTCATAATGTTAAGGTGATGATAGCATTATGACATCACAATCATACGACCCCTTTCCGGTGTCCTAATTATAAGACAACTAAATCACTATGATGTCATAATCAATACACTCTTTTATTATGTCATAATGATAAAAGAATGATAGCATTATGATGTCACAATCAAAACACCTCTTTAGTATCTCATAATGGTAACACAATTAAAACATTATAATATTACAATCAAAACTCCCCTTTATGATGTCATAATGTTAAGGTGATGATAGCATTATGACATCACAATCATAAGACCCCTTTCCGGTGTCATAATTATAAGACAACTAAATCATTATGATGTCATAATCAATACACTCTTTTATTATGTCATAATGGTAAAAGAATGATAGCATTATGATGTCACAATCAAAACACCTCTTTAGTATCTCATAATGGTAACACAATTAAAACATTATAATATTACAATCAAAACTCCACTTCATGATGTCATAATGTTAAGATGATGATAGCATTATGACATCACAATCATACGACCCCTTTCCGGTGTCATAATTATAAGACAACTAAATCACTATGATGTCATAATCAATACACTCTTTTATTATGTCATAATGATAAAAGAATGATAGCATTATGATGTCACAATCAAAACACCTCCCTAGTATCTCATAATGGTAACACAATTAAAACATTATAATATTACAATCAAAACTCCCCTTTATGATGTCATAATGTTAAAATGATGATAGCATTATGACATCACAATCATAAAACTCCTTTCCGGTGTCATAATTATAAGACAATTAAATCATTATGATGTCATAATCAACACACTCTTTTATTATGTCATAAGGATAAAAGAATGATAGCATTATGATCTCACAATCAAAACACCTCTTTAGTATCTCATAATGGTAACACAATTAAAACATTATAATATTACAATCAAAACTCCCCTTTATGATGTCATAATGTTAAGGTAATGATAGCATTATGACATCACAATCATAAGACCCCTTTCTGGTGTCATAATTATAAGACAACTAAATCACTTTGATGTCATAATCAATAAACTCTTTTATTATGTCATAAGGATAAAAGAATGATAGCATTATGATGTCACAATCAAAACCTCTTTAGTATCTCATAATGGTAACACAATTAAAACATTATAATATTACAATCAAAACTCCCCTTTATGATGTCATAATGTTAAGGTGATGATAGCATTATGACATCACAATCATAAGACCCCTTTCCGGTGTCATAATTATAAGACAACTAAATCATTATGATGTCATAATCAATACACTCTTTTATTATGTCATAATGGTAAAAGAATGATAGCATTATGATGTCACAATCAAAACACCTCTTTAGTATCTCATAATAGTAACACAATTAAAACATTATAATATTACAATCAAAACTCCCCTTTATGATATCATAATGTTAAGGTGATGATAGCATTATGACATCACAATCATAAGACCCCTTCCAGGTGTCATATTTATAAGACAACTAAATCACTATGATGTCATAATCAATAAACTCTTTTATTATGTCATAATGGTAAAAGAATGATAGCATTATGATGTCACAATCAAAACACCTCTTTAGTATCTCATGATGGTAACACAATTAAAACATTATAATATTACAATCAAAACTCCACTTTATGATGTCATAATGTTAAGATGATGATAGCATTATGACATCACAATCATACGACCCCTTTCCGGTGTCATAATTATAAGACAACTAAATCACTATGATGTCATAATCAATACACTCTTTTATTATGTCATAATGATAAAAGAATGATAGCATTATGATGTCACAATCAAAGCACCTCTTTAGTATCTCATAATGGTAACACAATTAAAACATTATAATATTACAATCAAAACTCCCCTTTATGATGTCATAATGTTAAAATGATGATAGCATTATGACATCACAATCATAAAACTCCTTTCCGGTGTCATAATTATAAGACAATTAAATCATTATGATGTCATAATCAACACACTCTTTTATTATGTCATAAGGATAAAAGAATGATAGCATTATGATCTCACAATCAAAACACCTCTTTAGTATCTCATAATGGTAACACAATTAAAACATTATAATATTACAATCAAAACTCCCCTTTATGATGTCATAATGTTAAGGTAATGATAGCATTATGACATCACAATCATAAGACCCCTTTCTGGTGTCATAATTATAAGACAACTAAATCACTTTGATGTCATAATCAATAAACTCTTTTATTATGTCATAATGGTAAAAGAATGATAGCATTATGATGTCACAATCAAAACCTCTTTAGTATCTCATAATGGTAACACAATTAAAACATTATAATATTACAATCAAAACTCCCCTTTATGATGTCATAATGTTAAGGTGATGATAGCATTATGACATCACAATCATAAGACCCCTTTCCGGTGTCATAATTATAAGACAACTAAATCATTATGATGTCATAATCAATACACTCTTTTATTATGTCATAATGGTAAAAGAATGATAGCATTATGATGTCACAATCAAAACACCTCTTTAGTATCTCATAATAGTAACACAATTAAAACATTATAATATTACAATCAAAACTCCCCTTTATGATATCATAATGTTAAGGTGATGATAGCATTATGACATCACAATCATAAGACCCCTTCCAGGTGTCATATTTATAAGACAACTAAATCACTATGATGTCATAATCAATAAACTCTTTTATTATGTCATAATGGTAAAAGAATGATAGCATTATGATGTCACAATCAAAACACCTCTTTAGTATCTCATGATGGTAACACAATTAAAACATTATAATATTACAATCAAAACTCCACTTTATGATGTCATAATGTTAAGATGATGATAGCATTATGACATCACAATCATACGACCCCTTTCCGGTGTCATAATTATAAGACAACTAAATCACTATGATGTCATAATCAATACACTCTTTTATTATGTCATAATGATAAAAGAATGATAGCATTATGATGTCACAATCAAAGCACCTCTTTAGTATCTCATAATGGTAACACAATTAAAACATTATAATATTACAATCAAAACTCCCCTTTATGATGTCATAATGTTAAAATGATGATAGCATTATGACATCACAATCATAAAACTCCTTTCCGGTGTCATAATTATAAGACAATTAAATCATTATGATGTCATAATCAACACACTCTTTTATTATGTCATAAGGATAAAAGAATGATAGCATTATGATCTCACAATCAAAACACCTCTTTAGTATCTCATAATGGTAACACAATTAAAACATTATAATATTACAATCAAAACTCCCCTTTATGATGTCATAATGTTAAGGTAATGATAGCATTATGACATCACAATCATAAGACCCCTTTCTGGTGTCATAATTATAAGACAACTAAATCACTTTGATGTCATAATCAATAAACTCTTTTATTATGTCATAATGGTAAAAGAATGATAGCATTATGATGTCACAATCAAAACCTCTTTAGTATCTCATAATGGTAACACAATTAAAACATTATAATATTACAATCAAAACTCCCCTTTATGATGTCATAATGTTAAGGTGATGATAGCATTATGACATCACAATCATAAGACCCCTTTCCGGTGTCATAATTATAAGACAACTAAATCATTATGATGTCATAATCAATACACTCTTTTATTATGTCATAATGGTAAAAGAATGATAGCATTATGATGTCACAATCAAAACACCTCTTTAGTATCTCATAATAGTAACACAATTAAAACATTATAATATTACAATCAAAACTCCCCTTTATGATATCATAATGTTAAGGTGATGATAGCATTATGACATCACAATCATAAGACCCCTTCCAGGTGTCATATTTATAAGACAACTAAATCACTATGATGTCATAATCAATAAACTCTTTTATTATGTCATAATGGTAAAAGAATGATAGCATTATGATGTCACAATCAAAACACCTCTTTAGTATCTCATGATGGTAACACAATTAAAACATTATAATATTACAATCAAAACTCCCCTTTATGATGTCATAATGTTAAAATGATGATAGCATTATGACATCACAATCATAAAACTCCTTTCCGGTGTCATAATTATAAGACAATTAAATCATTATGATGTCATAATCAACACACTCTTTTATTATGTCATAATGATAAAAGAATGATAGCATTATGATTTCACAATCAAAACACCTCTTTAGTATCTCATAATGGTAACACAATTAAAACATTATAATATTACAATCAAAACTCCACTTTATGATGTCATAATGTTAAGATGATGATAGCATTATGACATCACAATCATACGACCCCTTTCCGGTGTCATAATTATAAGACAACTAAATCACTATGATGTCATAATCAATACACTCTTTTATTATGTCATAATGATAAAAGAATGATAGCATTATGATTTCACAATCAAAACACCTCTTTAGTATCTCATAATGGTAACACAATTAAAACATTATAATATTACAATCAAAACTCCCCTTTATGATGTCATAATGTTAAGGTGATGATAGCATTATGACATCACAATCATAAGACCCCTTTCCGGTGTCATAATTATAAGACAACTAAATCATTATGATGTCATAATCAATACACTCTTTTATTATGTCATAATGGTAAAAGAATGATAGCATTATGATGTCACAATCAAAACACCTCTTTAGTATCTCATAATGGTAACACAATTAAAACATTATAATATTACAATCAAAACTCCACTTTATGATGTCATAATGTTAAGATGATGATAGCATTATGACATCACAATCATACGACCCCTTTCCGGTGTCATAATTATAAGACAACTAAATCACTATGATGTCATAATCAGTACACTCTTTTATTATGTCATAATGATAAAAGAATGATAGCATTATGATGTCACAATCAAAACACCTCCTTAGTATCTCATAATGGTAACACAATTAAAACATTATAATATTACAATCAAAACTCCCCTTTATGATGTCATAATGTTAAAATGATGATAGCATTATGACATCACAATCATAAAACTCCTTTCCGGTGTCATAATTATAAGACAATTAAATCATTATGATGTCATAATCAACACACTCTTTTATTATGTCATAAGGATAAAAGAATGATAGCATTATGATCTCACAATCAAAACACCTCTTTAGTATCTCATAATGGTAACACAATTAAAACATTATAATATTACAATCAAAACTCCCCTTTATGATGTCATAATGTTAAGGTAATGATAGCATTATGACATCACAATCATAAGACCCCTTTCTGGTGTCATAATTATAAGACAACTAAATCACTTTGATGTCATAATCAATAAACTCTTTTATTATGTCATAATGGTAAAAGAATGATAGCATTATGATGTCACAATCAAAACAACTCTTTAGTATCTCATAATAGTAACACAATTAAAACATTATAATATTACAATCAAAACTCCCCTTTATGATATCATAATGTTAAGGTGATGATAGCATTATGACATCACAATCATAAGACCCCTTCCAGGTGTCATATTTATAAGACAACTAAATCACTATGATGTCATAATCAATAAACTCTTTTATTATGTCATAATGGTAAAAGAATGATAGCATTATGATGTCACAATCAAAACACCTCTTTAGTATCTCATGATGGTAACACAATTAAAACATTATAATATTACAATCAAAACTCCACTTTATGATGTCATAATGTTAAGATGATGATAGCATTATGACATCACAATCATACGACCCCTTTCCGGTGTCATAATTATAAGACAACTAAATCACTATGATGTCATAATCAATACACTCTTTTATTATGTCATAATGATAAAAGAATGATAGCATTATGATGTCACAATCAAAGCACCTCTTTAGTATCTCATAATGGTAACACAATTAAAACATTATAATATTACAATCAAAACTCCCCTTTATGATGTCATAATGTTAAAATGATGATAGCATTATGACATCACAATCATAAAACTCCTTTCCGGTGTCATAATTATAAGACAATTAAATCATTATGATGTCATAATCAACACACTCTTTTATTATGTCATAAGGATAAAAGAATGATAGCATTATGATCTCACAATCAAAACACCTCTTTAGTATCTCATAATGGTAACACAATTAAAACATTATAATATTACAATCAAAACTCCCCTTTATGATGTCATAATGTTAAGGTAATGATAGCATTATGACATCACAATCATAAGACCCCTTTCTGGTGTCATAATTATAAGACAACTAAATCACTTTGATGTCATAATCAATAAACTCTTTTATTATGTCATAATGGTAAAAGAATGATAGCATTATGATGTCACAATCAAAACAACTCTTTAGTATCTCATAATAGTAACACAATTAAAACATTATAATATTACAATCAAAACTCCCCTTTATGATATCATAATGTTAAGGTGATGATAGCATTATGACATCACAATCATAAGACCCCTTCCAGGTGTCATATTTATAAGACAACTAAATCACTATGATGTCATAATCAATAAACTCTTTTATTATGTCATAATGGTAAAAGAATGATAGCATTATGATGTCACAATCAAAACACCTCTTTAGTATCTCATGATGGTAACACAATTAAAACATTATAATATTACAATCAAAACTCCCCTTTATGATGTCATAATGTTAAAATGATGATAGCATTATGACATCACAATCATAAAACTCCTTTCCGGTGTCATAATTATAAGACAATTAAATCATTATGATGTCATAATCAACACACTCTTTTATTATGTCAGAAGGATAAAAGAATGATAGCGTTATGATCTCACAATCAAAACACCTCTTTAGTATCTCATAATGGTAACACAATTAAAACATTATAATATTACAATCAAAACTCCACTTTATGATGTCATAATGTTAAGATGATGATAGCATTATGACATCACAATCATACGACCCCTTTCCGGTGTCATAATTATAAGACAACTAAATCACTATGATGTCATAATCAATACACTCTTTTATTATGTCATAATGATAAAAGAATGATAGCATTATGATGTCACAATCAAAACACCTCTTTAGTATCTCATAATGGTAACACAATTAAAACATTATAATATTACAATCAAAACTCCCCTTTATGATGTCATAATGTTAAGGTGATGATAGCATTATGACATCACAATCATAAGACCCCTTTCCGGTGTCATAATTATAAGACAACTAAATCATTATGATGTCATAATCAATACACTCTTTTATTATGTCATAATGATAAAAGAATGATAGCATTATGATGTCACAATCAAAACACCTCTTTAGTATCTCATAATGGTAACACAATTAAAACATTATAATATTACAATCAAAACTCCCCTTTATGATGTCATAATGTTAAGGTGATGATAGCATTATGACATCACAATCATACGACCCCTTTCCGGTGTCATAATTATAAGACAACTAAATCACTATGATGTCATAATCAATACACTCTTTTATTATGTCATAATGATAAAAGAATGATAGCATTATGATGTCACAATCAAAACACCTCTTTAGTATCTCATAATGGTAACACAATTAAAACATTATAATATTACAATCAAAACTCCCCTTTATGATGTCATAATGTTAAGGTGATGATAGCATTATGACATCACAATCATAAGACCCCTTTCCGGTGTCATAATTATAAGACAACTAAATCATTATGATGTCATAATCAATACACTCTTTTATTATGTCATAATGGTAAAAGAATGATAGCATTATGATGTCACAATCAAAACACCTCTTTAGTATCTCATAATGGTAACACAATTAAAACATTATAATATTACAATCAAAACTCCACTTCATGATGTCATAATGTTAAGATGATGATAGCATTATGACATCACAATCATACGACCCCTTTCCGGTGTCATAATTATAAGACAACTAAATCACTATGATGTCATAATCAATACACTCTTTTATTATGTCATAATGATAAAAGAATGATAGCATTATGATGTCACAATCAAAACACCTCCCTAGTATCTCATAATGGTAACACAATTAAAACATTATAATATTACAATCAAAACTCCCCTTTATGATGTCATAATGTTAAAATGATGATAGCATTATGACATCACAATCATAAAACTCCTTTCCGGTGTCATAATTATAAGACAATTAAATCATTATGATGTCATAATCAACACACTCTTTTATTATGTCATAAGGATAAAAGAATGATAGCATTATGATCTCACAATCAAAACACCTCTTTAGTATCTCATAATGGTAACACAATTAAAACATTATAATATTACAATCAAAACTCCCCTTTATGATGTCATAATGTTAAGGTAATGATAGCATTATGACATCACAATCATAAGACCCCTTTCTGGTGTCATAATTATAAGACAACTAAATCACTTTGATGTCATAATCAATAAACTCTTTTATTATGTCATAATGGTAAAAGAATGATAGCATTATGATGTCACAATCAAAACAACTCTTTAGTATCTCATAATAGTAACACAATTAAAACATTATAATATTACAATCAAAACTCCCCTTTATGATATCATAATGTTAAGGTGATGATAGCATTATGACATCACAATCATAAGACCCCTTCCAGGTGTCATATTTATAAGACAACTAAATCACTATGATGTCATAATCAATAAACTCTTTTATTATGTCATAATGGTAAAAGAATGATAGCATTATGATGTCACAATCAAAACACCTCTTTAGTATCTCATGATGGTAACACAATTAAAACATTATAATATTACAATCAAAACTCCACTTTATGATGTCATAATGTTAAGATGATGATAGCATTATGACATCACAATCATACGACCCCTTTCCGGTGTCATAATTATAAGACAACTAAATCACTATGATGTCATAATCAATACACTCTTTTATTATGTCATAATGATAAAAGAATGATAGCATTATGATGTCACAATCAAAGCACCTCTTTAGTATCTCATAATGGTAACACAATTAAAACATTATAATATTACAATCAAAACTCCCCTTTATGATGTCATAATGTTAAAATGATGATAGCATTATGACATCACAATCATAAAACTCCTTTCCGGTGTCATAATTATAAGACAATTAAATCATTATGATGTCATAATCAACACACTCTTTTATTATGTCATAAGGATAAAAGAATGATAGCATTATGATCTCACAATCAAAACACCTCTTTAGTATCTCATAATGGTAACACAATTAAAACATTATAATATTACAATCAAAACTCCCCTTTATGATGTCATAATGTTAAGGTAATGATAGCATTATGACATCACAATCATAAGACCCCTTTCTGGTGTCATAATTATAAGACAACTAAATCACTTTGATGTCATAATCAATAAACTCTTTTATTATGTCATAATGGTAAAAGAATGATAGCATTATGATGTCACAATCAAAACCTCTTTAGTATCTCATAATGGTAACACAATTAAAACATTATAATATTACAATCAAAACTCCCCTTTATGATGTCATAATGTTAAGGTGATGATAGCATTATGACATCACAATCATAAGACCCCTTTCCGGTGTCATAATTATAAGACAACTAAATCATTATGATGTCATAATCAATACACTCTTTTATTATGTCATAATGGTAAAAGAATGATAGCATTATGATGTCACAATCAAAACACCTCTTTAGTATCTCATAATAGTAACACAATTAAAACATTATAATATTACAATCAAAACTCCCCTTTATGATATCATAATGTTAAGGTGATGATAGCATTATGACATCACAATCATAAGACCCCTTCCAGGTGTCATATTTATAAGACAACTAAATCACTATGATGTCATAATCAATAAACTCTTTTATTATGTCATAATGGTAAAAGAATGATAGCATTATGATGTCACAATCAAAACACCTCTTTAGTATCTCATGATGGTAACACAATTAAAACATTATAATATTACAATCAAAACTCCACTTTATGATGTCATAATGTTAAGATGATGATAGCATTATGACATCACAATCATACGACCCCTTTCCGGTGTCATAATTATAAGACAACTAAATCACTATGATGTCATAATCAATACACTCTTTTATTATGTCATAATGATAAAAGAATGATAGCATTATGATGTCACAATCAAAGCACCTCTTTAGTATCTCATAATGGTAACACAATTAAAACATTATAATATTACAATCAAAACTCCCCTTTATGATGTCATAATGTTAAAATGATGATAGCATTATGACATCACAATCATAAGACCCCTTTCCGGTGTCATAATTATAAGACAACTAAATCATTATGATGTCATAATCAATACACTCTTTTATTATGTCATAATGGTAAAAGAATGATAGCATTATGATGTCACAATCAAAACACCTCTTTAGTATCTCATAATGGTAACACAATTAAAACATTATAATATTACAATCAAAACTCCACTTTATGATGTCATAATGTTAAGATGATGATAGCATTATGACATCACAATCATACGACCCCTTTCCGGTGTCATAATTATAAGACAACTAAATCACTATGATGTCATAATCAATACACTCTTTTATTATGTCATAATGATAAAAGAATGATAGCATTATGATGTCACAATCAAAACACCTCCTTAGTATCTCATAATGGTAACACAATTAAAACATTATAATATTACAATCAAAACTCCCCTTTATGATGTCATAATGTTAAAATGATGATAGCATTATGACATCACAATCATAAAACTCCTTTCCGGTGTCATAATTATAAGACAATTAAATCAATATGATGTCATAATCAACACACTCTTTTATTATGTCATAAGGATAAAAGAATGATAGCATTATGATCTCACAATCAAAACACCTCTTTAGTATCTCATAATGGTAACACAATTAAAACATTATAATATTACAATCAAAACTCCCCTTTATGATGTCATAATGTTAAGGTAATGATAGCATTATGACATCACAATCATAAGACCCCTTTCTGGTGTCATAATTATAAGACAACTAAATCACTTTGATGTCATAATCAATAAACTCTTTTATTATGTCATAATGGTAAAAGAATGATAGCATTATGATGTCACAATCAAAACCTCTTTAGTATCTCATAATGGTAACACAATTAAAACATTATAATATTACAATCAAAACTCCCCTTTATGATGTCATAATGTTAAGGTGATGATAGCATTATGACATCACAATCATAAGACCCCTTTCCGGTGTCATAATTATAAGACAACTAAATCATTATGATGTCATAATCAATACACTCTTTTATTATGTCATAATGGTAAAAGAATGATAGCATTATGATGTCACAATCAAAACACCTCTTTAGTATCTCATAATAGTAACACAATTAAAACATTATAATATTACAATCAAAACTCCCCTTTATGATATCATAATGTTAAGGTGATGATAGCATTATGACATCACAATCATAAGACCCCTTCCAGGTGTCATATTTATAAGACAACTAAATCACTATGATGTCATAATCAATAAACTCTTTTATTATGTCATAATGGTAAAAGAATGATAGCATTATGATGTCACAATCAAAACACCTCTTTAGTATCTCATGATGGTAACACAATTAAAACATTATAATATTACAATCAAAACTCCACTTTATGATGTCATAATGTTAAGATGATGATAGCATTATGACATCACAATCATACGACCCCTTTCCGGTGTCATAATTATAAGACAACTAAATCACTATGATGTCATAATCAATACACTCTTTTATTATGTCATAATGATAAAAGAATGATAGCATTATGATGTCACAATCAAAGCACCTCTTTAGTATCTCATAATGGTAACACAATTAAAACATTATAATATTACAATCAAAACTCCCCTTTATGATGTCATAATGTTAAAATGATGATAGCATTATGACATCACAATCATAAAACTCCTTTCCGGTGTCATAATTATAAGACAATTAAATCATTATGATGTCATAATCAACACACTCTTTTATTATGTCATAAGGATAAAAGAATGATAGCATTATGATCTCACAATCAAAACACCTCTTTAGTATCTCATAATGGTAACACAATTAAAACATTATAATATTACAATCAAAACTCCCCTTTATGATGTCATAATGTTAAGGTAATGATAGCATTATGACATCACAATCATAAGACCCCTTTCTGGTGTCATAATTATAAGACAACTAAATCACTTTGATGTCATAATCAATAAACTCTTTTATTATGTCATAATGGTAAAAGAATGATAGCATTATGATGTCACAATCAAAACCTCTTTAGTATCTCATAATGGTAACACAATTAAAACATTATAATATTACAATCAAAACTCCCCTTTATGATGTCATAATGTTAAGGTGATGATAGCATTATGACATCACAATCATAAGACCCCTTTCCGGTGTCATAATTATAAGACAACTAAATCATTATGATGTCATAATCAATACACTCTTTTATTATGTCATAATGGTAAAAGAATGATAGCATTATGATGTCACAATCAAAACACCTCTTTAGTATCTCATAATAGTAACACAATTAAAACATTATAATATTACAATCAAAACTCCCCTTTATGATATCATAATGTTAAGGTGATGATAGCATTATGACATCACAATCATAAGACCCCTTCCAGGTGTCATATTTATAAGACAACTAAATCACTATGATGTCATAATCAATAAACTCTTTTATTATGTCATAATGGTAAAAGAATGATAGCATTATGATGTCACAATCAAAACACCTCTTTAGTATCTCATGATGGTAACACAATTAAAACATTATAATATTACAATCAAAACTCCCCTTTATGATGTCATAATGTTAAAATGATGATAGCATTATGACATCACAATCATAAAACTCCTTTCCGGTGTCATAATTATAAGACAATTAAATCATTATGATGTCATAATCAACACACTCTTTTATTATGTCATAATGATAAAAGAATGATAGCATTATGATTTCACAATCAAAACACCTCTTTAGTATCTCATAATGGTAACACAATTAAAACATTATAATATTACAATCAAAACTCCACTTTATGATGTCATAATGTTAAGATGATGATAGCATTATGACATCACAATCATACGACCCCTTTCCGGTGTCATAATTATAAGACAACTAAATCACTATGATGTCATAATCAATACACTCTTTTATTATGTCATAATGATAAAAGAATGATAGCATTATGATTTCACAATTAAAACACCTCTTTAGTATCTCATAATGGTAACACAATTAAAACATTATAATATTACAATCAAAACTCCCCTTTATGATGTCATAATGTTAAGGTGATGATAGCATTATGACATCACAATCATAAGACCCCTTTCCGGTGTCATAATTATAAGACAACTAAATCATTATGATGTCATAATCAATACACTCTTTTATTATGTCATAATGGTAAAAGAATGATAGCATTATGATGTCACAATCAAAACACCTCTTTAGTATCTCATAATGGTAACACAATTAAAACATTATAATATTACAATCAAAACTCCACTTTATGATGTCATAATGTTAAGATGATGATAGCATTATGACATCACAATCATACGACCCCTTTCCGGTGTCATAATTATAAGACAACTAAATCACTATGATGTCATAATCAGTACACTCTTTTATTATGTCATAATGATAAAAGAATGATAGCATTATGATGTCACAATCAAAACACCTCCTTAGTATCTCATAATGGTAACACAATTAAAACATTATAATATTACAATCAAAACTCCCCTTTATGATGTCATAATGTTAAAATGATGATAGCATTATGACATCACAATCATAAAACTCCTTTCCGGTGTCATAATTATAAGACAATTAAATCATTATGATGTCATAATCAACACACTCTTTTATTATGTCATAAGGATAAAAGAATGATAGCATTATGATCTCACAATCAAAACACCTCTTTAGTATCTCATAATGGTAACACAATTAAAACATTATAATATTACAATCAAAACTCCCCTTTATGATGTCATAATGTTAAGGTAATGATAGCATTATGACATCACAATCATAAGACCCCTTTCTGGTGTCATAATTATAAGACAACTAAATCACTTTGATGTCATAATCAATAAACTCTTTTATTATGTCATAATGGTAAAAGAATGATAGCATTATGATGTCACAATCAAAACCTCTTTAGTATCTCATAATGGTAACACAATTAAAACATTATAATATTACAATCAAAACTCCCCTTTATGATGTCATAATGTTAAGGTGATGATAGCATTATGACATCACAATCATAAGACCCCTTTCCGGTGTCATAATTATAAGACAACTAAATCATTATGATGTCATAATCAATACACTCTTTTATTATGTCATAATGGTAAAAGAATGATAGCATTATGATGTCACAATCAAAACACCTCTTTAGTATCTCATAATAGTAACACAATTAAAACATTATAATATTACAATCAAAACTCCCCTTTATGATATCATAATGTTAAGGTGATGATAGCATTATGACATCACAATCATAAGACCCCTTCCAGGTGTCATATTTATAAGACAACTAAATCACTATGATGTCATAATCAATAAACTCTTTTATTATGTCATAATGGTAAAAGAATGATAGCATTATGATGTCACAATCAAAACACCTCTTTAGTATCTCATGATGGTAACACAATTAAAACATTATAATATTACAATCAAAACTCCACTTTATGATGTCATAATGTTAAGATGATGATAGCATTATGACATCACAATCATACGACCCCTTTCCGGTGTCATAATTATAAGACAACTAAATCACTATGATGTCATAATCAATACACTCTTTTATTATGTCATAATGATAAAAGAATGATAGCATTATGATGTCACAATCAAAGCACCTCTTTAGTATCTCATAATGGTAACACAATTAAAACATTATAATATTACAATCAAAACTCCCCTTTATGATGTCATAATGTTAAAATGATGATAGCATGATGACATCACAATCATAAGACCCCTTTCTGGTGTCATAATTATAAGACAACTAAATCATTATGATGTCATAATCAATACACTCTTTTATTATGTCATAATGGTAAAAGAATGATAGCATTATGATGTCACAATCAAAACACCTCTTTAGTATCTCATAATGGTAACACAATTAAAACATTATAATATTACAATCAAAACTCCACTTTATGATGTCATAATGTTAAGATGATGATAGCATTATGACATCACAATCATACGACCCCTTTCCGGTGTCATAATTATAAGACAACTAAATCACTATGATGTCATAATCAATACACTCTTTTATTATGTCATAATGATAAAAGAATGATAGCATTATGATGTCACAATCAAAACACCTCCTTAGTATCTCATAATGGTAACACAATTAAAACATTATAATATTACAATCAAAACTCCCCTTTATGATGTCATAATGTTAAAATGATGATAGCATTATGACATCACAATCATAAAACTCCTTTCCGGTGTCATAATTATAAGACAATTAAATCAATATGATGTCATAATCAACACACTCTTTTATTATGTCATAAGGATAAAAGAATGATAGCATTATGATCTCACAATCAAAACACCTCTTTAGTATCTCATAATGGTAACACAATTAAAACATTATAATATTACAATCAAAACTCCCCTTTATGATGTCATAATGTTAAGGTAATGATAGCATTATGACATCACAATCATAAGACCCCTTTCTGGTGTCATAATTATAAGACAACTAAATCACTTTGATGTCATAATCAATAAACTCTTTTATTATGTCATAATGGTAAAAGAATGATAGCATTATGATGTCACAATCAAAACCTCTTTAGTATCTCATAATGGTAACACAATTAAAACATTATAATATTACAATCAAAACTCCCCTTTATGATGTCATAATGTTAAGGTGATGATAGCATTATGACATCACAATCATAAGACCCCTTTCCGGTGTCATAATTATAAGACAACTAAATCATTATGATGTCATAATCAATACACTCTTTTATTATGTCATAATGGTAAAAGAATGATAGCATTATGATGTCACAATCAAAACACCTCTTTAGTATCTCATAATAGTAACACAATTAAAACATTATAATATTACAATCAAAACTCCCCTTTATGATATCATAATGTTAAGGTGATGATAGCATTATGACATCACAATCATAAGACCCCTTCCAGGTGTCATATTTATAAGACAACTAAATCACTATGATGTCATAATCAATAAACTCTTTTATTATGTCATAATGGTAAAAGAATGATAGCATTATGATGTCACAATCAAAACACCTCTTTAGTATCTCATGATGGTAACACAATTAAAACATTATAATATTACAATCAAAACTCCACTTTATGATGTCATAATGTTAAGATGATGATAGCATTATGACATCACAATCATACGACCCCTTTCCGGTGTCATAATTATAAGACAACTAAATCACTATGATGTCATAATCAATACACTCTTTTATTATGTCATAATGATAAAAGAATGATAGCATTATGATGTCACAATCAAAGCACCTCTTTAGTATCTCATAATGGTAACACAATTAAAACATTATAATATTACAATCAAAACTCCCCTTTATGATGTCATAATGTTAAAATGATGATAGCATTATGACATCACAATCATAAAACTCCTTTCCGGTGTCATAATTATAAGACAATTAAATCATTATGATGTCATAATCAACACACTCTTTTATTATGTCATAAGGATAAAAGAATGATAGCATTATGATCTCACAATCAAAACACCTCTTTAGTATCTCATAATGGTAACACAATTAAAACATTATAATATTACAATCAAAACTCCCCTTTATGATGTCATAATGTTAAGGTAATGATAGCATTATGACATCACAATCATAAGACCCCTTTCTGGTGTCATAATTATAAGACAACTAAATCACTTTGATGTCATAATCAATAAACTCTTTTATTATGTCATAATGGTAAAAGAATGATAGCATTATGATGTCACAATCAAAACCTCTTTAGTATCTCATAATGGTAACACAATTAAAACATTATAATATTACAATCAAAACTCCCCTTTATGATGTCATAATGTTAAGGTGATGATAGCATTATGACATCACAATCATAAGACCCCTTTCCGGTGTCATAATTATAAGACAACTAAATCATTATGATGTCATAATCAATACACTCTTTTATTATGTCATAATGGTAAAAGAATGATAGCATTATGATGTCACAATCAAAACACCTCTTTAGTATCTCATAATAGTAACACAATTAAAACATTATAATATTACAATCAAAACTCCCCTTTATGATATCATAATGTTAAGGTGATGATAGCATTATGACATCACAATCATAAGACCCCTTCCAGGTGTCATATTTATAAGACAACTAAATCACTATGATGTCATAATCAATAAACTCTTTTATTATGTCATAATGGTAAAAGAATGATAGCATTATGATGTCACAATCAAAACACCTCTTTAGTATCTCATGATGGTAACACAATTAAAACATTATAATATTACAATCAAAACTCCACTTTATGATGTCATAATGTTAAGATGATGATAGCATTATGACATCACAATCATACGACCCCTTTCCGGTGTCATAATTATAAGACAACTAAATCACTATGATGTCATAATCAATACACTCTTTTATTATGTCATAATGATAAAAGAATGATAGCATTATGATGTCACAATCAAAGCACCTCTTTAGTATCTCATAATGGTAACACAATTAAAACATTATAATATTACAATCAAAACTCCCCTTTATGATGTCATAATGTTAAAATGATGATAGCATTATGACATCACAATCATAAAACTCCTTTCCGGTGTCATAATTATAAGACAATTAAATCATTATGATGTCATAATCAACACACTCTTTTATTATGTCATAAGGATAAAAGAATGATAGCATTATGATCTCACAATCAAAACACCTCTTTAGTATCTCATAATGGTAACACAATTAAAACATTATAATATTACAATCAAAACTCCCCTTTATGATGTCATAATGTTAAGGTAATGATAGCATTATGACATCACAATCATAAGACCCCTTTCTGGTGTCATAATTATAAGACAACTAAATCACTTTGATGTCATAATCAATAAACTCTTTTATTATGTCATAATGGTAAAAGAATGATAGCATTATGATGTCACAATCAAAACCTCTTTAGTATCTCATAATGGTAACACAATTAAAACATTATAATATTACAATCAAAACTCCCCTTTATGATGTCATAATGTTAAGGTGATGATAGCATTATGACATCACAATCATAAGACCCCTTTCCGGTGTCATAATTATAAGACAACTAAATCATTATGATGTCATAATCAATACACTCTTTTATTATGTCATAATGGTAAAAGAATGATAGCATTATGATGTCACAATCAAAACACCTCTTTAGTATCTCATAATAGTAACACAATTAAAACATTATAATATTACAATCAAAACTCCCCTTTATGATATCATAATGTTAAGGTGATGATAGCATTATGACATCACAATCATAAGACCCCTTCCAGGTGTCATATTTATAAGACAACTAAATCACTATGATGTCATAATCAATAAACTCTTTTATTATGTCATAATGGTAAAAGAATGATAGCATTATGATGTCACAATCAAAACACCTCTTTAGTATCTCATGATGGTAACACAATTAAAACATTATAATATTACAATCAAAACTCCCCTTTATGATGTCATAATGTTAAAATGATGATAGCATTATGACATCACAATCATAAAACTCCTTTCCGGTGTCATAATTATAAGACAATTAAATCATTATGATGTCATAATCAACACACTCTTTTATTATGTCATAATGATAAAAGAATGATAGCATTATGATTTCACAATCAAAACACCTCTTTAGTATCTCATAATGGTAACACAATTAAAACATTATAATATTACAATCAAAACTCCACTTTATGATGTCATAATGTTAAGATGATGATAGCATTATGACATCACAATCATACGACCCCTTTCCGGTGTCATAATTATAAGACAACTAAATCACTATGATGTCATAATCAATACACTCTTTTATTATGTCATAATGATAAAAGAATGATAGCATTATGATTTCACAATCAAAACACCTCTTTAGTATCTCATAATGGTAACACAATTAAAACATTATAATATTACAATCAAAACTCCCCTTTATGATGTCATAATGTTAAGGTGATGATAGCATTATGACATCACAATCATAAGACCCCTTTCCGGTGTCATAATTATAAGACAACTAAATCATTATGATGTCATAATCAATACACTCTTTTATTATGTCATAATGGTAAAAGAATGATAGCATTATGATGTCACAATCAAAACACCTCTTTAGTATCTCATAATGGTAACACAATTAAAACATTATAATATTACAATCAAAACTCCACTTTATGATGTCATAATGTTAAGATGATGATAGCATTATGACATCACAATCATACGACCCCTTTCCGGTGTCATAATTATAAGACAACTAAATCACTATGATGTCATAATCAGTACACTCTTTTATTATGTCATAATGATAAAAGATTGATAGCATTATGATGTCACAATCAAAACACCTCCTTAGTATCTCATAATGGTAACACAATTAAAACATTATAATATTACAATCAAAACTCCCCTTTATGATGTCATAATGTTAAAATGATGATAGCATTATGACATCACAATCATAAAACTCCTTTCCGGTGTCATAATTATAAGACAATTAAATCATTATGATGTCATAATCAACACACTCTTTTATTATGTCATAAGGATAAAAGAATGATAGCATTATGATCTCACAATCAAAACACCTCTTTAGTATCTCATAATGGTAACACAATTAAAACATTATAATATTACAATCAAAACTCCCCTTTATGATGTCATAATGTTAAGGTAATGATAGCATTATGACATCACAATCATAAGACCCCTTTCTGGTGTCATAATTATAAGACAACTAAATCACTTTGATGTCATAATCAATAAACTCTTTTATTATGTCATAAGGATAAAAGAATGATAGCATTATGATGTCACAATCAAAACCTCTTTAGTATCTCATAATGGTAACACAATTAAAACATTATAATATTACAATCAAAACTCCCCTTTATGATGTCATAATGTTAAGGTGATGATAGCATTATGACATCACAATCATAAGACCCCTTTCCGGTGTCATAATTATAAGACAACTAAATCATTATGATGTCATAATCAATACACTCTTTTATTATGTCATAATGGTAAAAGAATGATAGCATTATGATGTCACAATCAAAACACCTCTTTAGTATCTCATAATAGTAACACAATTAAAACATTATAATATTACAATCAAAACTCCCCTTTATGATATCATAATGTTAAGGTGATGATAGCATTATGACATCACAATCATAAGACCCCTTCCAGGTGTCATATTTATAAGACAACTAAATCACTATGATGTCATAATCAATAAACTCTTTTATTATGTCATAATGGTAAAAGAATGATAGCATTATGATGTCACAATCAAAACACCTCTTTAGTATCTCATGATGGTAACACAATTAAAACATTATAATATTACAATCAAAACTCCCCTTTATGATGTCATAATGTTAAAATGATGATAGCATTATGACATCACAATCATAAAACTCCTTTCCGGTGTCATAATTATAAGACAATTAAATCATTATGATGTCATAATCAACACACTCTTTTATTATGTCAGAAGGATAAAAGAATGATAGCGTTATGATCTCACAATCAAAACACCTCTTTAGTATCTCATAATGGTAACACAATTAAAACATTATAATATTACAATCAAAACTCCACTTTATGATGTCATAATGTTAAGATGATGATAGCATTATGACATCACAATCATACGACCCCTTTCCGGTGTCATAATTATAAGACAACTAAATCACTATGATGTCATAATCAATACACTCTTTTATTATGTCATAATGATAAAAGAATGATAGCATTATGATGTCACAATCAAAACACCTCTTTAGTATCTCATAATGGTAACACAATTAAAACATTATAATATTACAATCAAAACTCCCCTTTATGATGTCATAATGTTAAGGTGATGATAGCATTATGACATCACAATCATAAGACCCCTTTCCGGTGTCATAATTATAAGACAACTAAATCATTATGATGTCATAATCAATACACTCTTTTATTATGTCATAATGATAAAAGAATGATAGCATTATGATGTCACAATCAAAACACCTCTTTAGTATCTCATAATGGTAACACAATTAAAACATTATAATATTACAATCAAAACTCCCCTTTATGATGTCATAATGTTAAGGTGATGATAGCATTATGACATCACAATCATACGACCCCTTTCCGGTGTCATAATTATAAGACAACTAAATCACTATGATGTCATAATCAATACACTCTTTTATTATGTCATAATGATAAAAGAATGATAGCATTATGATGTCACAATCAAAACACCTCTTTAGTATCTCATAATGGTAACACAATTAAAACATTATAATATTACAATCAAAACTCCCCTTTATGATGTCATAATGTTAAGGTGATGATAGCATTATGACATCACAATCATAAGACCCCTTTCCGGTGTCATAATTATAAGACAACTAAATCATTATGATGTCATAATCAATACACTCTTTTATTATGTCATAATGGTAAAAGAATGATAGCATTATGATGTCACAATCAAAACACCTCTTTAGTATCTCATAATGGTAACACAATTAAAACATTATAATATTACAATCAAAACTCCACTTCATGATGTCATAATGTTAAGATGATGATAGCATTATGACATCACAATCATACGACCCCTTTCCGGTGTCATAATTATAAGACAACTAAATCACTATGATGTCATAATCAATACACTCTTTTATTATGTCATAATGATAAAAGAATGATAGCATTATGATGTCACAATCAAAACACCTCCCTAGTATCTCATAATGGTAACACAATTAAAACATTATAATATTACAATCAAAACTCCCCTTTATGATGTCATAATGTTAAAATGATGATAGCATTATGACATCACAATCATAAAACTCCTTTCCGGTGTCATAATTATAAGACAATTAAATCATTATGATGTCATAATCAACACACTCTTTTATTATGTCATAAGGATAAAAGAATGATAGCATTATGATCTCACAATCAAAACACCTCTTTAGTATCTCATAATGGTAACACAATTAAAACATTATAATATTACAATCAAAACTCCCCTTTATGATGTCATAATGTTAAGGTAATGATAGCATTATGACATCACAATCATAAGACCCCTTTCTGGTGTCATAATTATAAGACAACTAAATCACTTTGATGTCATAATCAATAAACTCTTTTATTATGTCATAATGGTAAAAGAATGATAGCATTATGATGTCACAATCAAAACAACTCTTTAGTATCTCATAATAGTAACACAATTAAAACATTATAATATTACAATCAAAACTCCCCTTTATGATATCATAATGTTAAGGTGATGATAGCATTATGACATCACAATCATAAGACCCCTTCCAGGTGTCATATTTATAAGACAACTAAATCACTATGATGTCATAATCAATAAACTCTTTTATTATGTCATAATGGTAAAAGAATGATAGCATTATGATGTCACAATCAAAACACCTCTTTAGTATCTCATGATGGTAACACAATTAAAACATTATAATATTACAATCAAAACTCCACTTTATGATGTCATAATGTTAAGATGATGATAGCATTATGACATCACAATCATACGACCCCTTTCCGGTGTCATAATTATAAGACAACTAAATCACTATGATGTCATAATCAATACACTCTTTTATTATGTCATAATGATAAAAGAATGATAGCATTATGATGTCACAATCAAAGCACCTCTTTAGTATCTCATAATGGTAACACAATTAAAACATTATAATATTACAATCAAAACTCCCCTTTATGATGTCATAATGTTAAAATGATGATAGCATTATGACATCACAATCATAAAACTCCTTTCCGGTGTCATAATTATAAGACAATTAAATCATTATGATGTCATAATCAACACACTCTTTTATTATGTCATAAGGATAAAAGAATGATAGCATTATGATCTCACAATCAAAACACCTCTTTAGTATCTCATAATGGTAACACAATTAAAACATTATAATATTACAATCAAAACTCCCCTTTATGATGTCATAATGTTAAGGTAATGATAGCATTATGACATCACAATCATAAGACCCCTTTCTGGTGTCATAATTATAAGACAACTAAATCACTTTGATGTCATAATCAATAAACTCTTTTATTATGTCATAATGGTAAAAGAATGATAGCATTATGATGTCACAATCAAAACCTCTTTAGTATCTCATAATGGTAACACAATTAAAACATTATAATATTACAATCAAAACTCCCCTTTATGATGTCATAATGTTAAGGTGATGATAGCATTATGACATCACAATCATAAGACCCCTTTCCGGTGTCATAATTATAAGACAACTAAATCATTATGATGTCATAATCAATACACTCTTTTATTATGTCATAATGGTAAAAGAATGATAGCATTATGATGTCACAATCAAAACACCTCTTTAGTATCTCATAATAGTAACACAATTAAAACATTATAATATTACAATCAAAACTCCCCTTTATGATATCATAATGTTAAGGTGATGATAGCATTATGACATCACAATCATAAGACCCCTTCCAGGTGTCATATTTATAAGACAACTAAATCACTATGATGTCATAATCAATAAACTCTTTTATTATGTCATAATGGTAAAAGAATGATAGCATTATGATGTCACAATCAAAACACCTCTTTAGTATCTCATGATGGTAACACAATTAAAACATTATAATATTACAATCAAAACTCCACTTTATGATGTCATAATGTTAAGATGATGATAGCATTATGACATCACAATCATACGACCCCTTTCCGGTGTCATAATTATAAGACAACTAAATCACTATGATGTCATAATCAATACACTCTTTTATTATGTCATAATGATAAAAGAATGATAGCATTATGATGTCACAATCAAAGCACCTCTTTAGTATCTCATAATGGTAACACAATTAAAACATTATAATATTACAATCAAAACTCCCCTTTATGATGTCATAATGTTAAAATGATGATAGCATTATGACATCACAATCATAAAACTCCTTTCCGGTGTCATAATTATAAGACAATTAAATCATTATGATGTCATAATCAACACACTCTTTTATTATGTCATAAGGATAAAAGAATGATAGCATTATGATCTCACAATCAAAACACCTCTTTAGTATCTCATAATGGTAACACAATTAAAACATTATAATATTACAATCAAAACTCCCCTTTATGATGTCATAATGTTAAGGTAATGATAGCATTATGACATCACAATCATAAGACCCCTTTCTGGTGTCATAATTATAAGACAACTAAATCACTTTGATGTCATAATCAATAAACTCTTTTATTATGTCATAATGGTAAAAGAATGATAGCATTATGATGTCACAATCAAAACCTCTTTAGTATCTCATAATGGTAACACAATTAAAACATTATAATATTACAATCAAAACTCCCCTTTATGATGTCATAATGTTAAGGTGATGATAGCATTATGACATCACAATCATAAGACCCCTTTCCGGTGTCATAATTATAAGACAACTAAATCATTATGATGTCATAATCAATACACTCTTTTATTATGTCATAATGGTAAAAGAATGATAGCATTATGATGTCACAATCAAAACACCTCTTTAGTATCTCATAATAGTAACACAATTAAAACATTATGATATTACAATCAAAACTCCCCTTTATGATATCATAATGTTAAGGTGATGATAGCATTATGACATCACAATCATAAGACCCCTTCCAGGTGTCATATTTATAAGACAACTAAATCACTATGATGTCATAATCAATAAACTCTTTTATTATGTCATAATGGTAAAAGAATGATAGCATTATGATGTCACAATCAAAACACCTCTTTAGTATCTCATGATGGTAACACAATTAAAACATTATAATATTACAATCAAAACTCCACTTTATGATGTCATAATGTTAAGATGATGATAGCATTATGACATCACAATCATACGACCCCTTTCCGGTGTCATAATTATAAGACAACTAAATCACTATGATGTCATAATCAATACACTCTTTTATTATGTCATAATGATAAAAGAATGATAGCATTATGATGTCACAATCAAAGCACCTCTTTAGTATCTCATAATGGTAACACAATTAAAACATTATAATATTACAATCAAAACTCCCCTTTATGATGTCATAATGTTAAAATGATGATAGCATTATGACATCACAATCATAAAACTCCTTTCCGGTGTCATAATTATAAGACAATTAAATCATTATGATGTCATAATCAACACACTCTTTTATTATGTCATAAGGATAAAAGAATGATAGCATTATGATCTCACAATCAAAACACCTCTTTAGTATCTCATAATGGTAACACAATTAAAACATTATAATATTACAATCAAAACTCCCCTTTATGATGTCATAATGTTAAGGTAATGATAGCATTATGACATCACAATCATAAGACCCCTTTCTGGTGTCATAATTATAAGACAACTAAATCACTTTGATGTCATAATCAATAAACTCTTTTATTATGTCATAATGGTAAAAGAATGATAGCATTATGATGTCACAATCAAAACCTCTTTAGTATCTCATAATGGTAACACAATCAAAACATTATAATATTACAATCAAAACTCCCCTTTATGATGTCATAATGTTAAGGTGATGATAGCATTATGACATCACAATCATAAGACCCCTTTCCGGTGTCATAATTATAAGACAACTAAATCATTATGATGTCATAATCAATACACTCTTTTATTATGTCATAATGGTAAAAGAATGATAGCATTATGATGTCACAATCAAAACACCTCTTTAGTATCTCATAATAGTAACACAATTAAAACATTATAATATTACAATCAAAACTCCCCTTTATGATATCATAATGTTAAGGTGATGATAGCATTATGACATCACAATCATAAGACCCCTTCCAGGTGTCATATTTATAAGACAACTAAATCACTATGATGTCATAATCAATAAACTCTTTTATTATGTCATAATGGTAAAAGAATGATAGCATTATGATGTCACAATCAAAACACCTCTTCAGTATCTCATAATGGTAACACAATTAAAACATTATATTACAATCAAAACTCCCCTTTATGATGTCATAATGTTAAGGTGATGATAGCATTATGACATCACAATCATAAGACCCCTTTCCGGTGTCATAATTATAAGACAACTAAATCATTATGATGTCATAATCAATACACTCTTTTATTATGTCATAATGGTAAAAGAATAATAGCATTATGATGTCACAATCAAAACACCTCTTTAGTATCTCATAATGGTAACACAATTAAAACATTATAATATTACAATCAAAACTCCCCTTTATGATGTCATAATGTTAAGGTAATGATAGCATTATGACATCACAATCATAAGACCCCTTTCTGGTGTCATAATTATAAGACAACTAAATCACTTTGATGTCATAATCAATAAACTCTTTTATTATGTCATAATGGTAAAAGAATGATAGCATTATGATGTCACAATCAAAACACCTCTTTAGTATCTCATAATGGTAACACAATTAAAACATTATATTACAATCAAAACTCCCCTTTATGATGTCATAATGTTAAGGTGATGATAGCATTATGACATCACAATCATAAGACCCCTTTCCGGTGTCATAATTATAAGACAACTAAATCATTATGATGTCATAATCAATACACTCTTTTATTATGTCATAATGGTAAAAGAATGATAGCATTATGATGTCACAATCAAAACACCTCTTTAGTATCTCATAATGGTAACACAATTAAAACATTATAATATTACAATCAAAACTCCACTTTATGATGTCATAATGTTAAGATGATGATAGCATTATGACATCACAATCATAAGACCCCTTTCCGGTGTCATAATTATAAGACAACTAAATCATTATGATGTCATAATCAATACACTCTTTTATTATGTCATAATGATAAAAGAATGATAGCATTATGATGTCACAATCAAAACACCTCTTTAGTATCTCATAATGGTAACACAATTAAAACATTATAATATTACAATCAAAACTCCCCTTTATGATGTCATAATGTTAAGGTGATGATAGCATTATGACATCACAATCATACGACCCCTTTCCGGTGTCATAATTATAAGACAACTAAATCACTATGATGTCATAATCAATACACTCTTTTATTATGTCATAATGATAAAAGAATGATAGCATTATGATGTCACAATCAAAACACCTCTTTAGTATCTCATAATGGTAACACAATTAAAACATTATAATATTACAATCAAAACTCCCCTTTATGATGTCATAATGTTAAGGTGATGATAGCATTATGACATCACAATCATAAGACCCCTTTCCGGTGTCATAATTATAAGATAACTAAATCATTATGATGTCATAATCAATACACTCTTTTATTATGTCATAATGGTAAAAGAATGATAGCATTATGATGTCACAATCAAAACACCTCTTTAGTATCTCATAATGGTAACACAATTAAAACATTATAATATTACAATCAAAACTCCACTTTATGATGTCATAATGTTAAGATGATGATAGCATTATGACATCACAATCATACGACCCCTTTCCGGTGTCATAATTATAAGACAACTAAATCACTATGATGTCATAATCAATACACTCTTTTATTATGTCATAATGATAAAAGAATGATAGCATTATGATGTCACAATCAAAACACCTCCTTAGTATCTCATAATGGTAACACAATTAAAACATTATAATATTACAATCAAAACTCCCCTTTATGATGTCATAATGTTAAAATGATGATAGCATTATGACATCACAATCATAAAACTCCTTTCCGGTGTCATAATTATAAGACAATTAAATCATTATGATGTCATAATCAACACACTCTTTTATTATGTCATAAGGATAAAAGAATGATAGCATTATGATCTCACAATCAAAACACCTCTTTAGTATCTCATAATGGTAACACAATTAAAACATTATAATATTACAATCAAAACTCCCCTTTATGATGTCATAATGTTAAGGTAATGATAGCATTATGACATCACAATCATAAGACCCCTTTCTGGTGTCATAATTATAAGACAACTAAATCATTATGATGTCATAATCAATACACTCTTTTATTATGTCATAATGGTAAAAGAATGATAGCATTATGATGTCACAATCAAAACACCTCTTTAGTATCTCATAATAGTAACACAATTAAAACATTATAATATTACAATCAAAACTCCCCTTTATGATATCATAATGTTAAGGCGATGATAGCATTATGACATCACAATCATAAGACCCCTTCCAGGTGTCATATTTATAAGACAACTAAATCACTATGATGTCATAATCAATAAACTCTTTTATTATGTCATAATGGTAAAAGAATGATAGCATTATGATGTTACAATCAAAACACCTCTTTAGTATCTCATGATGGTAACACAATTAAAACATTATAATATTACAATCAAAACTCCCCTTTATGATGTCATAATGTTAAAATGATGATAGCATTATGACATCACAATCATAAAACTCCTTTCCGGTGTCATAATTATAAGACAATTAAATCATTATGATGTCATAATCAACACACTCTTTTATTATGTCAGAAGGATAAAAGAATGATAGCGTTATGATCTCACAATCAAAACACCTCTTTAGTATCTCATAATGGTAACACAATTAAAACATTATAATATTACAATCAAAACTCCACTTTATGATGTCATAATGTTAAGATGATGATAGCATTATGACATCACAATCATACGACCCCTTTCCGGTGTCATAATTATAAGACAACTAAATCACTATGATGTCATAATCAATACACTCTTTTATTATGTCATAATGATAAAAGAATGATAGCATTATGATGTCACAATCAAAACACCTCTTTAGTATCTCATAATGGTAACACAATTAAAACATCATAATATTACAATCAAAACTCCCCTTTATGATGTCATAATGTTAAGGTGATGATAGCATTATGACATCACAATCATAAGACCCCTTTCCGGTGTCATAATTATAAGACAACTAAATCATTATGATGTCATAATCAATACACTCTTTTATTATGTCATAATGATAAAAGAATGATAGCATTATGATGTCACAATCAAAACACCTCTTTAGTATCTCATAATGGTAACACAATTAAAACATTATAATATTACAATCAAAACTCCCCTTTATGATGTCATAATGTTAAGGTGATGATAGCATTATGACATCACAATCATAAGACCCCTTTCCGGTGTCATAATTATAAGACAACTAAATCATTATGATGTCATAATCAATACACTCTTTTATTATGTCATAATGGTAAAAGAATGATAGCATTATGATGTCACAATCAAAACACCTCTTTAGTATCTCATAATAGTAACACAATTAAAACATTATAATATTACAATCAAAACTCCCCTTTATGATATCATAATGTTAAGGTGATGATAGCATTATGACATCACAATCATAAGACCCCTTCCAGGTGTCATATTTATAAGACAACTAAATCACTATGATGTCATAATCAATAAACTCTTTTATTATGTCATAATGGTAAAAGAATGATAGCATTATGATGTCACAATCAAAACACCTCTTTAGTATCTCATGATGGTAACACAATTAAAACATTATAATATTACAATCAAAACTCCCCTTTATGATGTCATAATGTTAAAATGATGATAGCATTATGACATCACAATCATAAAACTCCTTTCCGGTGTCATAATTATAAGACAATTAAATCATTATGATGTCATAATCAACACACTCTTTTATTATGTCATAATGATAAAAGAATGATAGCATTATGATTTCACAATCAAAACACCTCTTTAGTATCTCATAATGGTAACACAATTAAAACATTATAATATTACAATCAAAACTCCCCTTTATGATGTCATAATGTTAAGGTGATGATAGCATTATGACATCACAATCATAAGACCCCTTTCCGGTGTCATAATTATAAGACAACTAAATCATTATGATGTCATAATCAATACACTCTTTTATTATGTCATAATGGTAAAAGAATGATAGCATTATGATGTCACAATCAAAACACCTCTTTAGTATCTCATAATGGTAACACAATTAAAACATTATAATATTACAATCAAAACTCCACTTTATGATGTCATAATGTTAAGATGATGATAGCATTATGACATCACAATCATACGACCCCTTTCCGGTGTCATAATTATAAGACAACTAAATCACTATGATGTCATAATCAGTACACTCTTTTATTATGTCATAATGATAAAAGAATGATAGCATTATGATGTCACAATCAAAACACCTCCTTAGTATCTCATAATGGTAACACAATTAAAACATTATAATATTACAATCAAAACTCCCCTTTATGATGTCATAATGTTAAAATGATGATAGCATTATGACATCACAATCATAAAACTCCTTTCCGGTGTCATAATTATAAGACAATTAAATCATTATGATGTCATAATCAACACACTCTTTTATTATGTCATAAGGATAAAAGAATGATAGCATTATGATCTCACAATCAAAACACCTCTTTAGTATCTCATAATGGTAACACAATTAAAACATTATAATATTACAATCAAAACTCCCCTTTATGATGTCATAATGTTAAGGTAATGATAGCATTATGACATCACAATCATAAGACCCCTTTCTGGTGTCATAATTATAAGACAACTAAATCACTTTGATGTCATAATCAATAAACTCTTTTATTATGTCATAAGGATAAAAGAATGATAGCATTATGATGTCACAATCAAAACCTCTTTAGTATCTCATAATGGTAACACAATTAAAACATTATAATATTACAATCAAAACTCCCCTTTATGATGTCATAATGTTAAGGTGATGATAGCATTATGACATCACAATCATAAGACCCCTTTCCGGTGTCATAATTATAAGACAACTAAATCATTATGATGTCATAATCAATACACTCTTTTATTATGTCATAATGGTAAAAGAATGATAGCATTATGATGTCACAATCAAAACACCTCTTTAGTATCTCATAATAGTAACACAATTAAAACATTATAATATTACAATCAAAACTCCCCTTTATGATATCATAATGTTAAGGTGATGATAGCATTATGACATCACAATCATAAGACCCCTTCCAGGTGTCATATTTATAAGACAACTAAATCACTATGATGTCATAATCAATAAACTCTTTTATTATGTCATAATGGTAAAAGAATGATAGCATTATGATGTCACAATCAAAACACCTCTTTAGTATCTCATGATGGTAACACAATTAAAACATTATAATATTACAATCAAAACTCCCCTTTATGATGTCATAATGTTAAAATGATGATAGCATTATGACATCACAATCATAAAACTCCTTTCCGGTGTCATAATTATAAGACAATTAAATCATTATGATGTCATAATCAACACACTCTTTTATTATGTCAGAAGGATAAAAGAATGATAGCGTTATGATCTCACAATCAAAACACCTCTTTAGTATCTCATAATGGTAACACAATTAAAACATTATAATATTACAATCAAAACTCCACTTTATGATGTCATAATGTTAAGATGATGATAGCATTATGACATCACAATCATACGACCCCTTTCCGGTGTCATAATTATAAGACAACTAAATCACTATGATGTCATAATCAATACACTCTTTTATTATGTCATAATGATAAAAGAATGATAGCATTATGATGTCACAATCAAAACACCTCTTTAGTATCTCATAATGGTAACACAATTAAAACATTATAATATTACAATCAAAACTCCCCTTTATGATGTCATAATGTTAAGGTGATGATAGCATTATGACATCACAATCATAAGACCCCTTTCCGGTGTCATAATTATAAGACAACTAAATCATTATGATGTCATAATCAATACACTCTTTTATTATGTCATAATGATAAAAGAATGATAGCATTATGATGTCACAATCAAAACACCTCTTTAGTATCTCATAATGGTAACACAATTAAAACATTATAATATTACAATCAAAACTCCCCTTTATGATGTCATAATGTTAAGGTGATGATAGCATTATGACATCACAATCATACGACCCCTTTCCGGTGTCATAATTATAAGACAACTAAATCACTATGATGTCATAATCAATACACTCTTTTATTATGTCATAATGATAAAAGAATGATAGCATTATGATGTCACAATCAAAACACCTCTTTAGTATCTCATAATGGTAACACAATTAAAACATTATAATATTACAATCAAAACTCCCCTTTATGATGTCATAATGTTAAGGTGATGATAGCATTATGACATCACAATCATAAGACCCCTTTCCGGTGTCATAATTATAAGACAACTAAATCATTATGATGTCATAATCAATACACTCTTTTATTATGTCATAATGGTAAAAGAATGATAGCATTATGATGTCACAATCAAAACACCTCTTTAGTATCTCATAATGGTAACACAATTAAAACATTATAATATTACAATCAAAACTCCACTTCATGATGTCATAATGTTAAGATGATGATAGCATTATGACATCACAATCATACGACCCCTTTCCGGTGTCATAATTATAAGACAACTAAATCACTATGATGTCATAATCAATACACTCTTTTATTATGTCATAATGATAAAAGAATGATAGCATTATGATGTCACAATCAAAACACCTCCCTAGTATCTCATAATGGTAACACAATTAAAACATTATAATATTACAATCAAAACTCCCCTTTATGATGTCATAATGTTAAAATGATGATAGCATTATGACATCACAATCATAAAACTCCTTTCCGGTGTCATAATTATAAGACAATTAAATCATTATGATGTCATAATCAACACACTCTTTTATTATGTCATAAGGATAAAAGAATGATAGCATTATGATCTCACAATCAAAACACCTCTTTAGTATCTCATAATGGTAACACAATTAAAACATTATAATATTACAATCAAAACTCCCCTTTATGATGTCATAATGTTAAGGTAATGATAGCATTATGACATCACAATCATAAGACCCCTTTCTGGTGTCATAATTATAAGACAACTAAATCACTTTGATGTCATAATCAATAAACTCTTTTATTATGTCATAATGGTAAAAGAATGATAACATTATGATGTCACAATCAAAACAACTCTTTAGTATCTCATAATAGTAACACAATTAAAACATTATAATATTACAATCAAAACTCCCCTTTATGATATCATAATGTTAAGGTGATGATAGCATTATGACATCACAATCATAAGACCCCTTCCAGGTGTCATATTTATAAGACAACTAAATCACTATGATGTCATAATCAATAAACTCTTTTATTATGTCATAATGGTAAAAGAATGATAGCATTATGATGTCACAATCAAAACACCTCTTTAGTATCTCATGATGGTAACACAATTAAAACATTATAATATTACAATCAAAACTCCACTTTATGATGTCATAATGTTAAGATGATGATAGCATTATGACATCACAATCATACGACCCCTTTCCGGTGTCATAATTATAAGACAACTAAATCACTATGATGTCATAATCAATACACTCTTTTATTATGTCATAATGATAAAAGAATGATAGCATTATGATGTCACAATCAAAGCACCTCTTTAGTATCTCATAATGGTAACACAATTAAAACATTATAATATTACAATCAAAACTCCCCTTTATGATGTCATAATGTTAAAATGATGATAGCATTATGACATCACAATCATAAAACTCCTTTCCGGTGTCATAATTATAAGACAATTAAATCATTATGATGTCATAATCAACACACTCTTTTATTATGTCATAAGGATAAAAGAATGATAGCATTATGATCTCACAATCAAAACACCTCTTTAGTATCTCATAATGGTAACACAATTAAAACATTATAATATTACAATCAAAACTCCCCTTTATGATGTCATAATGTTAAGGTAATGATAGCATTATGACATCACAATCATAAGACCCCTTTCTGGTGTCATAATTATAAGACAACTAAATCACTTTGATGTCATAATCAATAAACTCTTTTATTATGTCATAATGGTAAAAGAATGATAGCATTATGATGTCACAATCAAAACCTCTTTAGTATCTCATAATGGTAACACAATTAAAACATTATAATATTACAATCAAAACTCCCCTTTATGATGTCATAATGTTAAGGTGATGATAGCATTATGACATCACAATCATAAGACCCCTTTCCGGTGTCATAATTATAAGACAACTAAATCATTATGATGTCATAATCAATACACTCTTTTATTATGTCATAATGGTAAAAGAATGATAGCATTATGATGTCACAATCAAAACACCTCTTTAGTATCTCATAATAGTAACACAATTAAAACATTATAATATTACAATCAAAACTCCCCTTTATGATATCATAATGTTAAGGTGATGATAGCATTATGACATCACAATCATAAGACCCCTTCCAGGTGTCATATTTATAAGACAACTAAATCACTATGATGTCATAATCAATAAACTCTTTTATTATGTCATAATGGTAAAAGAATGATAGCATTATGATGTCACAATCAAAACACCTCTTTAGTATCTCATGATGGTAACACAATTAAAACATTATAATATTACAATCAAAACTCCACTTTATGATGTCATAATGTTAAGATGATGATAGCATTATGACATCACAATCATACGACCCCTTTCCGGTGTCATAATTATAAGACAACTAAATCACTATGATGTCATAATCAATACACTCTTTTATTATGTCATAATGATAAAAGAATGATAGCATTATGATGTCACAATCAAAGCACCTCTTTAGTATCTCATAATGGTAACACAATTAAAACATTATAATATTACAATCAAAACTCCCCTTTATGATGTCATAATGTTAAAATGATGATAGCATTATGACATCACAATCATAAGACCCCTTTCCGGTGTCATAATTATAAGACAACTAAATCATTATGATGTCATAATCAATACACTCTTTTATTATGTCATAATGGTAAAAGAATGATAGCATTATGATGTCACAATCAAAACACCTCTTTAGTATCTCATAATGGTAACACAATTAAAACATTATAATATTACAATCAAAACTCCACTTTATGATGTCATAATGTTAAGATGATGATAGCATTATGACATCACAATCATACGACCCCTTTCCGGTGTCATAATTATAAGACAACTAAATCACTATGATGTCATAATCAATACACTCTTTTATTATATCATAATGATAAAAGAATGATAGCATTATGATGTCACAATCAAAACACCTCCTTAGTATCTCATAATGGTAACACAATTAAAACATTATAATATTACAATCAAAACTCCCCTTTATGATGTCATAATGTTAAAATGATGATAGCATTATGACATCACAATCATAAAACTCCTTTCCGGTGTCATAATTATAAGACAATTAAATCAATATGATGTCATAATCAACACACTCTTTTATTATGTCATAAGGATAAAAGAATGATAGCATTATGATCTCACAATCAAAACACCTCTTTAGTATCTCATAATGGTAACACAATTAAAACATTATAATATTACAATCAAAACTCCCCTTTATGATGTCATAATGTTAAGGTAATGATAGCATTATGACATCACAATCATAAGACCCCTTTCTGGTGTCATAATTATAAGACAACTAAATCACTTTGATGTCATAATCAATAAACTCTTTTATTATGTCATAATGGTAAAAGAATGATAGCATTATGATGTCACAATCAAAACCTCTTTAGTATCTCATAATGGTAACACAATTAAAACATTATAATATTACAATCAAAACTCCCCTTTATGATGTCATAATGTTAAGGTGATGATAGCATTATGACATCACAATCATAAGACCCCTTTCCGGTGTCATAATTATAAGACAACTAAATCATTATGATGTCATAATCAATACACTCTTTTATTATGTCATAATGGTAAAAGAATGATAGCATTATGATGTCACAATCAAAACACCTCTTTAGTATCTCATAATAGTAACACAATTAAAACATTATAATATTACAATCAAAACTCCCCTTTATGATATCATAATGTTAAGGTGATGATAGCATTATGACATCACAATCATAAGACCCCTTCCAGGTGTCATATTTATAAGACAACTAAATCACTATGATGTCATAATCAATAAACTCTTTTATTATGTCATAATGGTAAAAGAATGATAGCATTATGATGTCACAATCAAAACACCTCTTTAGTATCTCATGATGGTAACACAATTAAAACATTATAATATTACAATCAAAACTCCACTTTATGATGTCATAATGTTAAGATGATGATAGCATTATGACATCACAATCATACGACCCCTTTCCGGTGTCATAATTATAAGACAACTAAATCACTATGATGTCATAATCAATACACTCTTTTATTATGTCATAATGATAAAAGAATGATAGCATTATGATGTCACAATCAAAGCACCTCTTTAGTATCTCATAATGGTAACACAATTAAAACATTATAATATTACAATCAAAACTCCCCTTTATGATGTCATAATGTTAAAATGATGATAGCATTATGACATCACAATCATAAAACTCCTTTCCGGTGTCATAATTATAAGACAATTAAATCATTATGATGTCATAATCAACACACTCTTTTATTATGTCATAAGGATAAAAGAATGATAGCATTATGATCTCACAATCAAAACACCTCTTTAGTATCTCATAATGGTAACACAATTAAAACATTATAATATTACAATCAAAACTCCCCTTTATGATGTCATAATGTTAAGGTAATGATAGCATTATGACATCACAATCATAAGACCCCTTTCTGGTGTCATAATTATAAGACAACTAAATCACTTTGATGTCATAATCAATAAACTCTTTTATTATGTCATAATGGTAAAAGAATGATAGCATTATGATGTCACAATCAAAACCTCTTTAGTATCTCATAATGGTAACACAATTAAAACATTATAATATTACAATCAAAACTCCCCTTTATGATGTCATAATGTTAAGGTGATGATAGCATTATGACATCACAATCATAAGACCCCTTTCCGGTGTCATAATTATAAGACAACTAAATCATTATGATGTCATAATCAATACACTCTTTTATTATGTCATAATGGTAAAAGAATGATAGCATTATGATGTCACAATCAAAACACCTCTTTAGTATCTCATAATAGTAACACAATTAAAACATTATAATATTACAATCAAAACTCCCCTTTATGATATCATAATGTTAAGGTGATGATAGCATTATGACATCACAATCATAAGACCCCTTCCAGGTGTCATATTTATAAGACAACTAAATCACTATGATGTCATAATCAATAAACTCTTTTATTATGTCATAATGGTAAAAGAATGATAGCATTATGATGTCACAATCAAAACACCTCTTTAGTATCTCATGATGGTAACACAATTAAAACATTATAATATTACAATCAAAACTCCACTTTATGATGTCATAATGTTAAGATGATGATAGCATTATGACATCACAATCATACGACCCCTTTCCGGTGTCATAATTATAAGACAACTAAATCACTATGATGTCATAATCAATACACTCTTTTATTATGTCATAATGATAAAAGAATGATAGCATTATGATGTCACAATCAAAGCACCTCTTTAGTATCTCATAATGGTAACACAATTAAAACATTATAATATTACAATCAAAACTCCCCTTTATGATGTCATAATGTTAAAATGATGATAGCATTATGACATCACAATCATAAAACTCCTTTCCGGTGTCATAATTATAAGACAATTAAATCATTATGATGTCATAATCAACACACTCTTTTATTATGTCATAAGGATAAAAGAATGATAGCATTATGATCTCACAATCAAAACACCTCTTTAGTATCTCATAATGGTAACACAATTAAAACATTATAATATTACAATCAAAACTCCCCTTTATGATGTCATAATGTTAAGGTAATGATAGCATTATGACATCACAATCATAAGACCCCTTTCTGGTGTCATAATTATAAGACAACTAAATCACTTTGATGTCATAATCAATAAACTCTTTTATTATGTCATAATGGTAAAAGAATGATAGCATTATGATGTCACAATCAAAACCTCTTTAGTATCTCATAATGGTAACACAATTAAAACATTATAATATTACAATCAAAACTCCCCTTTATGATGTCATAATGTTAAGGTGATGATAGCATTATGACATCACAATCATAAGACCCCTTTCCGGTGTCATAATTATAAGACAACTAAATCATTATGATGTCATAATCAATACACTCTTTTATTATGTCATAATGGTAAAAGAATGATAGCATTATGATGTCACAATCAAAACACCTCTTTAGTATCTCATAATAGTAACACAATTAAAACATTATAATATTACAATCAAAACTCCCCTTTATGATATCATAATGTTAAGGTGATGATAGCATTATGACATCACAATCATAAGACCCCTTCCAGGTGTCATATTTATAAGACAACTAAATCACTATGATGTCATAATCAATAAACTCTTTTATTATGTCATAATGGTAAAAGAATGATAGCATTATGATGTCACAATCAAAACACCTCTTTAGTATCTCATGATGGTAACACAATTAAAACATTATAATATTACAATCAAAACTCCACTTTATGATGTCATAATGTTAAGATGATGATAGCATTATGACATCACAATCATACGACCCCTTTCCGGTGTCATAATTATAAGACAACTAAATCACTATGATGTCATAATCAATACACTCTTTTATTATGTCATAATGATAAAAGAATGATAGCATTATGATGTCACAATCAAAGCACCTCTTTAGTATCTCATAATGGTAACACAATTAAAACATTATAATATTACAATCAAAACTCCCCTTTATGATGTCATAATGTTAAAATGATGATAGCATTATGACATCACAATCATAAAACTCCTTTCCGGTGTCATAATTATAAGACAATTAAATCATTATGATGTCATAATCAACACACTCTTTTATTATGTCATAAGGATAAAAGAATGATAGCATTATGATCTCACAATCAAAACACCTCTTTAGTATCTCATAATGGTAACACAATTAAAACATTATAATATTACAATCAAAACTCCCCTTTATGATGTCATAATGTTAAGGTAATGATAGCATTATGACATCACAATCATAAGACCCCTTTCTGGTGTCATAATTATAAGACAACTAAATCACTTTGATGTCATAATCAATAAACTCTTTTATTATGTCATAATGGTAAAAGAATGATAGCATTATGATGTCACAATCAAAACCTCTTTAGTATCTCATAATGGTAACACAATTAAAACATTATAATATTACAATCAAAACTCCCCTTTATGATGTCATAATGTTAAGGTGATGATAGCATTATGACATCACAATCATAAGACCCCTTTCCGGTGTCATAATTATAAGACAACTAAATCATTATGATGTCATAATCAATACACTCTTTTATTATGTCATAATGGTAAAAGAATGATAGCATTATGATGTCACAATCAAAACACCTCTTTAGTATCTCATAATAGTAACACAATTAAAACATTATAATATTACAATCAAAACTCCCCTTTATGATATCATAATGTTAAGGTGATGATAGCATTATGACATCACAATCATAAGACCCCTTCCAGGTGTCATATTTATAAGACAACTAAATCACTATGATGTCATAATCAATAAACTCTTTTATTATGTCATAATGGTAAAAGAATGATAGCATTATGATGTCACAATCAAAACACCTCTTTAGTATCTCATGATGGTAACACAATTAAAACATTATAATATTACAATCAAAACTCCACTTTATGATGTCATAATGTTAAGATGATGATAGCATTATGACATCACAATCATACGACCCCTTTCCGGTGTCATAATTATAAGACAACTAAATCACTATGATGTCATAATCAATACACTCTTTTATTATGTCATAATGATAAAAGAATGATAGCATTATGATGTCACAATCAAAGCACCTCTTTAGTATCTCATAATGGTAACACAATTAAAACATTATAATATTACAATCAAAACTCCCCTTTATGATGTCATAATGTTAAAATGATGATAGCATTATGACATCACAATCATAAAACTCCTTTCCGGTGTCATAATTATAAGACAATTAAATCATTATGATGTCATAATCAACACACTCTTTTATTATGTCATAAGGATAAAAGAATGATAGCATTATGATCTCACAATCAAAACACCTCTTTAGTATCTCATAATGGTAACACAATTAAAACATTATAATATTACAATCAAAACTCCCCTTTATGATGTCATAATGTTAAGGTAATGATAGCATTATGACATCACAATCATAAGACCCCTTTCTGGTGTCATAATTATAAGACAACTAAATCACTTTGATGTCATAATCAATAAACTCTTTTATTATGTCATAATGGTAAAAGAATGATAGCATTATGATGTCACAATCAAAACCTCTTTAGTATCTCATAATGGTAACACAATTAAAACATTATAATATTACAATCAAAACTCCCCTTTATGATGTCATAATGTTAAGGTGATGATAGCATTATGACATCACAATCATAAGACCCCTTTCCGGTGTCATAATTATAAGACAACTAAATCATTATGATGTCATAATCAATACACTCTTTTATTATGTCATAATGGTAAAAGAATGATAGCATTATGATGTCACAATCAAAACACCTCTTTAGTATCTCATAATAGTAACACAATTAAAACATTATAATATTACAATCAAAACTCCCCTTTATGATATCATAATGTTAAGGTGATGATAGCATTATGACATCACAATCATAAGACCCCTTCCAGGTGTCATATTTATAAGACAACTAAATCACTATGATGTCATAATCAATAAACTCTTTTATTATGTCATAATGGTAAAAGAATGATAGCATTATGATGTCACAATCAAAACACCTCTTTAGTATCTCATGATGGTAACACAATTAAAACATTATAATATTACAATCAAAACTCCACTTTATGATGTCATAATGTTAAGATGATGATAGCATTATGACATCACAATCATACGACCCCTTTCCGGTGTCATAATTATAAGACAACTAAATCACTATGATGTCATAATCAATACACTCTTTTATTATGTCATAATGATAAAAGAATGATAGCATTATGATGTCACAATCAAAGCACCTCTTTAGTATCTCATAATGGTAACACAATTAAAACATTATAATATTACAATCAAAACTCCCCTTTATGATGTCATAATGTTAAAATGATGATAGCATTATGACATCACAATCATAAAACTCCTTTCCGGTGTCATAATTATAAGACAATTAAATCATTATGATGTCATAATCAACACACTCTTTTATTATGTCATAAGGATAAAAGAATGATAGCATTATGATCTCACAATCAAAACACCTCTTTAGTATCTCATAATGGTAACACAATTAAAACATTATAATATTACAATCAAAACTCCCCTTTATGATGTCATAATGTTAAGGTGATGATAGCATTATGACATCACAATCATAAGACCCCTTTCCGGTGTCATAATTATAAGACAACTAAATCATTATGATGTCATAATCAATACACTCTTTTATTATGTCATAATGGTAAAAGAATGATAGCATTATGATGTCACAATCAAAACACCTCTTTAGTATCTCATAATAGTAACACAATTAAAACATTATAATATTACAATCAAAACTCCCCTTTATGATATCATAATGTTAAGGTGATGGTAGCATTATGACATCACAATCATAAGACCCCTTCCAGGTGTCATATTTATAAGACAACTAAATCACTATGATGTCATAATCAATAAACTCTTTTATTATGTCATAATGGTAAAAGAATGATAGCATTATGATGTCACAATCAAAACACCTCTTTAGTATCTCATGATGGTAACACAATTAAAACATTATAATATTACAATCAAAACTCCACTTTATGATGTCATAATGTTAAGATGATGATAGCATTATGACATCACAATCATACGACCCCTTTCCGGTGTCATAATTATAAGACAACTAAATCACTATGATGTCATAATCAATACACTCTTTTATTATGTCATAATGATAAAAGAATGATAGCATTATGATGTCACAATCAAAGCACCTCTTTAGTATCTCATAATGGTAACACAATTAAAACATTATAATATTACAATCAAAACTCCCCTTTATGATGTCATAATGTTAAAATGATGATAGCATTATGACATCACAATCATAAGACCCCTTTCCGGTGTCATAATTATAAGACAACTAAATCATTATGATGTCATAATCAATACACTCTTTTATTATGTCATAATGGTAAAAGAATGATAGCATTATGATGTCACAATCAAAACACCTCTTTAGTATCTCATAATGGTAACACAATTAAAACATTATAATATTACAATCAAAACTCCACTTTATGATGTCATAATGTTAAGATGATGATAGCATTATGACATCACAATCATACGACCCCTTTCCGGTGTCATAATTATAAGACAACTAAATCACTATGATGTCATAATCAATACACTCTTTTATTATGTCATAATGATAAAAGAATGATAGCATTATGATGTCACAATCAAAACACCTCCTTAGTATCTCATAATGGTAACACAATTAAAACATTATAATATTACAATCAAAACTCCCCTTTATGATGTCATAATGTTAAAATGATGATAGCATTATGACATCACAATCATAAAACTCCTTTCCGGTGTCATAATTATAAGACAATTAAATCAATATGATGTCATAATCAACACACTCTTTTATTATGTCATAAGGATAAAAGAATGATAGCATTATGATCTCACAATCAAAACACCTCTTTAGTATCTCATAATGGTAACACAATTAAAACATTATAATATTACAATCAAAACTCCCCTTTATGATGTCATAATGTTAAGGTAATGATAGCATTATGACATCACAATCATAAGACCCCTTTCTGGTGTCATAATTATAAGACAACTAAATCACTTTGATGTCATAATCAATAAACTCTTTTATTATGTCATAATGGTAAAAGAATGATAGCATTATGATGTCACAATCAAAACCTCTTTAGTATCTCATAATGGTAACACAATTAAAACATTATAATATTACAATCAAAACTCCCCTTTATGATGTCATAATGTTAAGGTGATGATAGCATTATGACATCACAATCATAAGACCCCTTTCCGGTGTCATAATTATAAGACAACTAAATCATTATGATGTCATAATCAATACACTCTTTTATTATGTCATAATGGTAAAAGAATGATAGCATTATGATGTCACAATCAAAACACCTCTTTAGTATCTCATAATAGTAACACAATTAAAACATTATAATATTACAATCAAAACTCCCCTTTATGATATCATAATGTTAAGGTGATGATAGCATTATGACATCACAATCATAAGACCCCTTCCAGGTGTCATATTTATAAGACAACTAAATCACTATGATGTCATAATCAATAAACTCTTTTATTATGTCATAATGGTAAAAGAATGATAGCATTATGATGTCACAATCAAAACACCTCTTTAGTATCTCATGATGGTAACACAATTAAAACATTATAATATTACAATCAAAACTCCACTTTATGATGTCATAATGTTAAGATGATGATAGCATTATGACATCACAATCATACGACCCCTTTCCGGTGTCATAATTATAAGACAACTAAATCACTATGATGTCATAATCAATACACTCTTTTATTATGTCATAATGATAAAAGAATGATAGCATTATGATGTCACAATCAAAGCACCTCTTTAGTATCTCATAATGGTAACACAATTAAAACATTATAATATTACAATCAAAACTCCCCTTTATGATGTCATAATGTTAAAATGATGATAGCATTATGACATCACAATCATAAAACTCCTTTCCGGTGTCATAATTATAAGACAATTAAATCATTATGATGTCATAATCAACACACTCTTTTATTATGTCATAAGGATAAAAGAATGATAGCATTATGATCTCACAATCAAAACACCTCTTTAGTATCTCATAATGGTAACACAATTAAAACATTATAATATTACAATCAAAACTCCCCTTTATGATGTCATAATGTTAAGGTAATGATAGCATTATGACATCACAATCATAAGACCCCTTTCTGGTGTCATAATTATAAGACAACTAAATCACTTTGATGTCATAATCAATAAACTCTTTTATTATGTCATAATGGTAAAAGAATGATAGCATTATGATGTCACAATCAAAACCTCTTTAGTATCTCATAATGGTAACACAATTAAAACATTATAATATTACAATCAAAACTCCCCTTTATGATGTCATAATGTTAAGGTGATGATAGCATTATGACATCACAATCATAAGACCCCTTTCCGGTGTCATAATTATAAGACAACTAAATCATTATGATGTCATAATCAATACACTCTTTTATTATGTCATAATGGTAAAAGAATGATAGCATTATGATGTCACAATCAAAACACCTCTTTAGTATCTCATAATAGTAACACAATTAAAACATTATAATATTACAATCAAAACTCCCCTTTATGATATCATAATGTTAAGGTGATGATAGCATTATGACATCACAATCATAAGACCCCTTCCAGGTGTCATATTTATAAGACAACTAAATCACTATGATGTCATAATCAATAAACTCTTTTATTATGTCATAATGGTAAAAGAATGATAGCATTATGATGTCACAATCAAAACACCTCTTTAGTATCTCATGATGGTAACACAATTAAAACATTATAATATTACAATCAAAACTCCACTTTATGATGTCATAATGTTAAGATGATGATAGCATTATGACATCACAATCATACGACCCCTTTCCGGTGTCATAATTATAAGACAACTAAATCACTATGATGTCATAATCAATACACTCTTTTATTATGTCATAATGATAAAAGAATGATAGCATTATGATGTCACAATCAAAGCACCTCTTTAGTATCTCATAATGGTAACACAATTAAAACATTATAATATTACAATCAAAACTCCCCTTTATGATGTCATAATGTTAAAATGATGATAGCATTATTACATCACAATCATAAAACTCCTTTCCGGTGTCATAATTATAAGACAATTAAATCATTATGATGTCATAATCAACACACTCTTTTATTATGTCATAAGGATAAAAGAATGATAGCATTATGATCTCACAATCAAAACACCTCTTTAGTATCTCATAATGGTAACACAATTAAAACATTATAATATTACAATCAAAACTCCCCTTTATGATGTCATAATGTTAAGGTAATGATAGCATTATGACATCACAATCATAAGACCCCTTTCTGGTGTCATAATTATAAGACAACTAAATCACTTTGATGTCATAATCAATAAACTCTTTTATTATGTCATAATGGTAAAAGAATGATAGCATTATGATGTCACAATCAAAACCTCTTTAGTATCTCATAATGGTAACACAATTAAAACATTATAATATTACAATCAAAACTCCCCTTTATGATGTCATAATGTTAAGGTGATGATAGCATTATGACATCACAATCATAAGACCCCTTTCCGGTGTCATAATTATAAGACAACTAAATCATTATGATGTCATAATCAATACACTCTTTTATTATGTCATAATGGTAAAAGAATGATAGCATTATGATGTCACAATCAAAACACCTCTTTAGTATCTCATAATAGTAACACAATTAAAACATTATAATATTACAATCAAAACTCCCCTTTATGATATCATAATGTTAAGGTGATGATAGCATTATGACATCACAATCATAAGACCCCTTCCAGGTGTCATATTTATAAGACAACTAAATCACTATGATGTCATAATCAATAAACTCTTTTATTATGTCATAATGGTAAAAGAATGATAGCATTATGATGTCACAATCAAAACACCTCTTTAGTATCTCATGATGGTAACACAATTAAAACATTATAATATTACAATCAAAACTCCACTTTATGATGTCATAATGTTAAGATGATGATAGCATTATGACATCACAATCATACGACCCCTTTCCGGTGTCATAATTATAAGACAACTAAATCACTATGATGTCATAATCAATACACTCTTTTATTATGTCATAATGATAAAAGAATGATAGCATTATGATGTCACAATCAAAGCACCTCTTTAGTATCTCATAATGGTAACACAATTAAAACATTATAATATTACAATCAAAACTCCCCTTTATGATGTCATAATGTTAAAATGATGATAGCATTATGACATCACAATCATAAAACTCCTTTCCGGTGTCATAATTATAAGACAATTAAATCATTATGATGTCATAATCAACACACTCTTTTATTATGTCATAAGGATAAAAGAATGATAGCATTATGATCTCACAATCAAAACACCTCTTTAGTATCTCATAATGGTAACACAATTAAAACATTATAATATTACAATCAAAACTCCCCTTTATGATGTCATAATGTTAAGGTAATGATAGCATTATGACATCACAATCATAAGACCCCTTTCTGGTGTCATAATTATAAGACAACTAAATCACTTTGATGTCATAATCAATAAACTCTTTTATTATGTCATAATGGTAAAAGAATGATAGCATTATGATGTCACAATCAAAACCTCTTTAGTATCTCATAATGGTAACACAATTAAAACATTATAATATTACAATCAAAACTCCCCTTTATGATGTCATAATGTTAAGGTAATGATAGCATTATGACATCACAATCATAAGACCCCTTTCCGGTGTCATAATTATAAGACAACTAAATCATTATGATGTCATAATCAATACACTCTTTTATTATGTCATAATGGTAAAAGAATGATAGCATTATGATGTCACAATCAAAACACCTCTTTAGTATCTCATAATAGTAACACAATTAAAACATTATAATATTACAATCAAAACTCCCCTTTATGATATCATAATGTTAAGGTGATGATAGCATTATGACATCACAATCATAAGACCCCTTCCAGGTGTCATATTTATAAGACAACTAAATCACTATGATGTCATAATCAATAAACTCTTTTATTATGTCATAATGGTAAAAGAATGATAGCATTATGATGTCACAATCAAAACACCTCTTTAGTATCTCATGATGGTAACACAATTAAAACATTATAATATTACAATCAAAACTCCACTTTATGATGTCATAATGTTAAGATGATGATAGCATTATGACATCACAATCATACGACCCCTTTCCGGTGTCATAATTATAAGACAACTAAATCACTATGATGTCATAATCAATACACTCTTTTATTATGTCATAATGATAAAAGAATGATAGCATTATGATGTCACAATCAAAGCACCTCTTTAGTATCTCATAATGGTAACACAATTAAAACATTATAATATTACAATCAAAACTCCCCTTTATGATGTCATAATGTTAAAATGATGATAGCATTATGACATCACAATCATAAGACCCCTTTCCGGTGTCATAATTATAAGACAACTAAATCATTATGATGTCATAATCAATACACTCTTTTATTATGTCATAATGGTAAAAGAATGATAGCATTATGATGTCACAATCAAAACACCTCTTTAGTATCTCATAATGGTAACACAATTAAAACATTATAATATTACAATCAAAACTCCACTTTATGATGTCATAATGTTAAGATGATGATAGCATTATGACATCACAATCATACGACCCCTTTCCGGTGTCATAATTATAAGACAACTAAATCACTATGATGTCATAATCAATACACTCTTTTATTATGTCATAATGATAAAAGAATGATAGCATTATGATGTCACAATCAAAACACCTCCTTAGTATCTCATAATGGTAACACAATTAAAACATTATAATATTACAATCAAAACTCCCCTTTATGATGTCATAATGTTAAAATGATGATAGCATTATGACATCACAATCATAAAACTCCTTTCCGGTGTCATAATTATAAGACAATTAAATCAATATGATGTCATAATCAACACACTCTTTTATTATGTCATAAGGATAAAAGAATGATAGCATTATGATCTCACAATCAAAACACCTCTTTAGTATCTCATAATGGTAACACAATTAAAACATTATAATATTACAATCAAAACTCCCCTTTATGATGTCATAATGTTAAGGTAATGATAGCATTATGACATCACAATCATAAGACCCCTTTCTGGTGTCATAATTATAAGACAACTAAATCACTTTGATGTCATAATCAATAAACTCTTTTATTATGTCATAATGGTAAAAGAATGATAGCATTATGATGTCACAATCAAAACCTCTTTAGTATCTCATAATGGTAACACAATTAAAACATTATAATATTACAATCAAAACTCCCCTTTATGATGTCATAATGTTAAGGTGATGATAGCATTATGACATCACAATCATAAGACCCCTTTCCGGTGTCATAATTATAAGACAACTAAATCATTATGATGTCATAATCAATACACTCTTTTATTATGTCATAATGGTAAAAGAATGATAGCATTATGATGTCACAATCAAAACACCTCTTTAGTATCTCATAATAGTAACACAATTAAAACATTATAATATTACAATCAAAACTCCCCTTTATGATATCATAATGTTAAGGTGATGATAGCATTATGACATCACAATCATAAGACCCCTTCCAGGTGTCATATTTATAAGACAACTAAATCACTATGATGTCATAATCAATAAACTCTTTTATTATGTCATAATGGTAAAAGAATGATAGCATTATGATGTCACAATCAAAACACCTCTTTAGTATCTCATGATGGTAACACAATTAAAACATTATAATATTACAATCAAAACTCCACTTTATGATGTCATAATGTTAAGATGATGATAGCATTATGACATCACAATCATACGACCCCTTTCCGGTGTCATAATTATAAGACAACTAAATCACTATGATGTCATAATCAATACACTCTTTTATTATGTCATAATGATAAAAGAATGATAGCATTATGATGTCACAATCAAAGCACCTCTTTAGTATCTCATAATGGTAACACAATTAAAACATTATAATATTACAATCAAAACTCCCCTTTATGATGTCATAATGTTAAAATGATGATAGCATTATGACATCACAATCATAAAACTCCTTTCCGGTGTCATAATTATAAGACAATTAAATCATTATGATGTCATAATCAACACACTCTTTTATTATGTCATAAGGATAAAAGAATGATAGCATTATGATCTCACAATCAAAACACCTCTTTAGTATCTCATAATGGTAACACAATTAAAACATTATAATATTACAATCAAAACTCCCCTTTATGATGTCATAATGTTAAGGTAATGATAGCATTATGACATCACAATCATAAGACCCCTTTCTGGTGTCATAATTATAAGACAACTAAATCACTTTGATGTCATAATCAATAAACTCTTTTATTATGTCATAATGGTAAAAGAATGATAGCATTATGATGTCACAATCAAAACCTCTTTAGTATCTCATAATGGTAACACAATTAAAACATTATAATATTACAATCAAAACTCCCCTTTATGATGTCATAATGTTAAGGTGATGATAGCATTATGACATCACAATCATAAGACCCCTTTCCGGTGTCATAATTATAAGACAACTAAATCATTATGATGTCATAATCAATACACTCTTTTATTATGTCATAATGGTAAAAGAATGATAGCATTATGATGTCACAATCAAAACACCTCTTTAGTATCTCATAATAGTAACACAATTAAAACATTATAATATTACAATCAAAACTCCCTTTATGATATCATAATGTTAAGGTGATGATAGCATTATGACATCACAATCATAAGACCCCTTCCAGGTGTCATATTTATAAGACAACTAAATCACTATGATGTCATAATCAATAAACTCTTTTATTATGTCATAATGGTAAAAGAATGATAGCATTATGATGTCACAATCAAAACACCTCTTTAGTATCTCATGATGGTAACACAATTAAAACATTATAATATTACAATCAAAACTCCACTTTATGATGTCATAATGTTAAGATGATGATAGCATTATGACATCACAATCATACGACCCCTTTCCGGTGTCATAATTATAAGACAACTAAATCACTATGATGTCATAATCAATACACTCTTTTATTATGTCATAATGATAAAAGAATGATAGCATTATGATGTCACAATCAAAGCACCTCTTTAGTATCTCATAATGGTAACACAATTAAAACATTATAATATTACAATCAAAACTCCCCTTTATGATGTCATAATGTTAAAATGATGATAGCATTATGACATCACAATCATAAAACTCCTTTCCGGTGTCATAATTATAAGACAATTAAATCATTATGATGTCATAATCAACACACTCTTTTATTATGTCATAAGGATAAAAGAATGATAGCATTATGATCTCACAATCAAAACACCTCTTTAGTATCTCATAATGGTAACACAATTAAAACATTATAATATTACAATCAAAACTCCCCTTTATGATGTCATAATGTTAAGGTAATGATAGCATTATGACATCACAATCATAAGACCCCTTTCTGGTGTCATAATTATAAGACAACTAAATCACTTTGATGTCATAATCAATAAACTCTTTTATTATGTCATAATGGTAAAAGAATGATAGCATTATGATGTCACAATCAAAACCTCTTTAGTATCTCATAATGGTAACACAATTAAAACATTATAATATTACAATCAAAACTCCCCTTTATGATGTCATAATGTTAAGGTGATGATAGCATTATGACATCACAATCATAAGACCCCTTTCCGGTGTCATAATTATAAGACAACTAAATCATTATGATGTCATAATCAATACACTCTTTTATTATGTCATAATGGTAAAAGAATGATAGCATTATGATGTCACAATCAAAACACCTCTTTAGTATCTCATAATAGTAACACAATTAAAACATTATAATATTACAATCAAAACTCCCCTTTATGATATCATAATGTTAAGGTGATGGTAGCATTATGACATCACAATCATAAGACCCCTTCCAGGTGTCATATTTATAAGACAACTAAATCACTATGATGTCATAATCAATAAACTCTTTTATTATGTCATAATGGTAAAAGAATGATAGCATTATGATGTCACAATCAAAACACCTCTTTAGTATCTCATGATGGTAACACAATTAAAACATTATAATATTACAATCAAAACTCCACTTTATGATGTCATAATGTTAAGATGATGATAGCATTATGACATCACAATCATACGACCCCTTTCCGGTGTCATAATTATAAGACAACTAAATCACTATGATGTCATAATCAATACACTCTTTTATTATGTCATAATGATAAAAGAATGATAGCATTATGATGTCACAATCAAAGCACCTCTTTAGTATCTCATAATGGTAACACAATTAAAACATTATAATATTACAATCAAAACTCCCCTTTATGATGTCATAATGTTAAAATGATGATAGCATTATGACATCACAATCATAAGACCCCTTTCCGGTGTCATAATTATAAGACAACTAAATCATTATGATGTCATAATCAATACACTCTTTTATTATGTCATAATGGTAAAAGAATGATAGCATTATGATGTCACAATCAAAACACCTCTTTAGTATCTCATAATGGTAACACAATTAAAACATTATAATATTACAATCAAAACTCCACTTTATGATGTCATAATGTTAAGATGATGATAGCATTATGACATCACAATCATACGACCCCTTTCCGGTGTCATAATTATAAGACAACTAAATCACTATGATGTCATAATCAATACACTCTTTTATTATGTCATAATGATAAAAGAATGATAGCATTATGATGTCACAATCAAAACACCTCCTTAGTATCTCATAATGGTAACACAATTAAAACATTATAATATTACAATCAAAACTCCCCTTTATGATGTCATAATGTTAAAATGATGATAGCATTATGACATCACAATCATAAAACTCCTTTCCGGTGTCATAATTATAAGACAATTAAATCAATATGATGTCATAATCAACACACTCTTTTATTATGTCATAAGGATAAAAGAATGATAGCATTATGATCTCACAATCAAAACACCTCTTTAGTATCTCATAATGGTAACACAATTAAAACATTATAATATTACAATCAAAACTCCCCTTTATGATGTCATAATGTTAAGGTAATGATAGCATTATGACATCACAATCATAAGACCCCTTTCTGGTGTCATAATTATAAGACAACTAAATCACTTTGATGTCATAATCAATAAACTCTTTTATTATGTCATAATGGTAAAAGAATGATAGCATTATGATGTCACAATCAAAACCTCTTTAGTATCTCATAATGGTAACACAATTAAAACATTATAATATTACAATCAAAACTCCCCTTTATGATGTCATAATGTTAAGGTGATGATAGCATTATGACATCACAATCATAAGACCCCTTTCCGGTGTCATAATTATAAGACAACTAAATCATTATGATGTCATAATCAATACACTCTTTTATTATGTCATAATGGTAAAAGAATGATAGCATTATGATGTCACAATCAAAACACCTCTTTAGTATCTCATAATAGTAACACAATTAAAACATTATAATATTACAATCAAAACTCCCCTTTATGATATCATAATGTTAAGGTGATGATAGCATTATGACATCACAATCATAAGACCCCTTCCAGGTGTCATATTTATAAGACAACTAAATCACTATGATGTCATAATCAATAAACTCTTTTATTATGTCATAATGGTAAAAGAATGATAGCATTATGATGTCACAATCAAAACACCTCTTTAGTATCTCATGATGGTAACACAATTAAAACATTATAATATTACAATCAAAACTCCACTTTATGATGTCATAATGTTAAGATGATGATAGCATTATGACATCACAATCATACGACCCCTTTCCGGTGTCATAATTATAAGACAACTAAATCACTATGATGTCATAATCAATACACTCTTTTATTATGTCATAATGATAAAAGAATGATAGCATTATGATGTCACAATCAAAGCACCTCTTTAGTATCTCATAATGGTAACACAATTAAAACATTATAATATTACAATCAAAACTCCCCTTTATGATGTCATAATGTTAAAATGATGATAGCATTATGACATCACAATCATAAAACTCCTTTCCGGTGTCATAATTATAAGACAATTAAATCATTATGATGTCATAATCAACACACTCTTTTATTATGTCATAAGGATAAAAGAATGATAGCATTATGATCTCACAATCAAAACACCTCTTTAGTATCTCATAATGGTAACACAATTAAAACATTATAATATTACAATCAAAACTCCCCTTTATGATGTCATAATGTTAAGGTAATGATAGCATTATGACATCACAATCATAAGACCCCTTTCTGGTGTCATAATTATAAGACAACTAAATCACTTTGATGTCATAATCAATAAACTCTTTTATTATGTCATAATGGTAAAAGAATGATAGCATTATGATGTCACAATCAAAACCTCTTTAGTATCTCATAATGGTAACACAATTAAAACATTATAATATTACAATCAAAACTCCCCTTTATGATGTCATAATGTTAAGGTGATGATAGCATTATGACATCACAATCATAAGACCCCTTTCCGGTGTCATAATTATAAGACAACTAAATCATTATGATGTCATAATCAATACACTCTTTTATTATGTCATAATGGTAAAGAATGATAGCATTATGATGTCACAATCAAAACACCTCTTTAGTATCTCATAATAGTAACACAATTAAAACATTATAATATTACAATCAAAACTCCCCTTTATGATATCATAATGTTAAGGTGATGATAGCATTATGACATCACAATCATAAGACCCCTTCCAGGTGTCATATTTATAAGACAACTAAATCACTATGATGTCATAATCAATAAACTCTTTTATTATGTCATAATGGTAAAAGAATGATAGCATTATGATGTCACAATCAAAACACCTCTTTAGTATCTCATGATGGTAACACAATTAAAACATTATAATATTACAATCAAAACTCCACTTTATGATGTCATAATGTTAAGATGATGATAGCATTATGACATCACAATCATACGACCCCTTTCCGGTGTCATAATTATAAGACAACTAAATCACTATGATGTCATAATCAATACACTCTTTTATTATGTCATAATGATAAAAGAATGATAGCATTATGATGTCACAATCAAAGCACCTCTTTAGTATCTCATAATGGTAACACAATTAAAACATTATAATATTACAATCAAAACTCCCCTTTATGATGTCATAATGTTAAAATGATGATAGCATTATGACATCACAATCATAAAACTCCTTTCCGGTGTCATAATTATAAGACAATTAAATCATTATGATGTCATAATCAACACACTCTTTTATTATGTCATAAGGATAAAAGAATGATAGCATTATGATCTCACAATCAAAACACCTCTTTAGTATCTCATAATGGTAACACAATTAAAACATTATAATATTACAATCAAAACTCCCCTTTATGATGTCATAATGTTAAGGTAATGATAGCATTATGACATCACAATCATAAGACCCCTTTCTGGTGTCATAATTATAAGACAACTAAATCACTTTGATGTCATAATCAATAAACTCTTTTATTATGTCATAATGGTAAAAGAATGATAGCATTATGATGTCACAATCAAAACCTCTTTAGTATCTCATAATGGTAACACAATTAAAACATTATAATATTACAATCAAAACTCCCCTTTATGATGTCATAATGTTAAGGTGATGATAGCATTATGACATCACAATCATAAGACCCCTTTCCGGTGTCATAATTATAAGACAACTAAATCATTATGATGTCATAATCAATACACTCTTTTATTATGTCATAATGGTAAAAGAATGATAGCATTATGATGTCACAATCAAAACACCTCTTTAGTATCTCATAATAGTAACACAATTAAAACATTATAATATTACAATCAAAACTCCCCTTTATGATATCATAATGTTAAGGTGATGATAGCATTATGACATCACAATCATAAGACCCCTTCCAGGTGTCATATTTATAAGACAACTAAATCACTATGATGTCATAATCAATAAACTCTTTTATTATGTCATAATGGTAAAAGAATGATAGCATTATGATGTCACAATCAAAACACCTCTTTAGTATCTCATGATGGTAACACAATTAAAACATTATAATATTACAATCAAAACTCCACTTTATGATGTCATAATGTTAAGATGATGATAGCATTATGACATCACAATCATACGACCCCTTTCCGGTGTCATAATTATAAGACAACTAAATCACTATGATGTCATAATCAATACACTCTTTTATTATGTCATAATGATAAAAGAATGATAGCATTATGATGTCACAATCAAAGCACCTCTTTAGTATCTCATAATGGTAACACAATTAAAACATTATAATATTACAATCAAAACTCCCCTTTATGATGTCATAATGTTAAAATGATGATAGCATTATGACATCACAATCATAAGACCCCTTTCCGGTGTCATAATTATAAGACAACTAAATCATTATGATGTCATAATCAATACACTCTTTTATTATGTCATAATGGTAAAAGAATGATAGCATTATGATGTCACAATCAAAACACCTCTTTAGTATCTCATAATGGTAACACAATTAAAACATTATAATATTACAATCAAAACTCCACTTTATGATGTCATAATGTTAAGATGATGATAGCATTATGACATCACAATCATACGACCCCTTTCCGGTGTCATAATTATAAGACAACTAAATCACTATGATGTCATAATCAATACACTCTTTTATTATGTCATAATGATAAAAGA